>SMJT01000106.1:489312-659432 GCA_004349715.1 Crucihimalaya himalaica | reverse complement strand
CATAAAGTTCATTTCCTTCTCTTGAGAAAACCTTTGATCTTAACGAGCTTCTCTTGTAAATAATTTTAAAATCCTTTCTCTCCCTAGCCAAGTGGGATTAACTTATATGTACATTGCAAGATTCATCCTATGTATTGAATGAATGTTAAGGAGTTAAGATTAGGATTGCACATGGATTTTAATACATTGACGAATGGATGAATTGAGGCTAGTGTGATAAGCTCTAGAGTAAAAGTTGACTAGAGCATCATAGTAATCCTGGTTAAAGGACCTTAGAGGTTAAGGCTTTGATTTTTCTCTTTTGGAATATAGATATGATCTTTCAACCTCTCTTTGGATTCTTTCCTTCTATGTTTGCTTGAGGACAAAGCAAAAGGCAAGTCCCGGGGTTGTGATAACTATTGCATTTTATCACTTTATCGTAGTTGAATACCATTTTATTGTGTTTTATTTGACTTTTCTTTGTATTTTGATGCATTTAGTGTGTATTAACTAAGTATTTTACATTTTAGAACTTCTTTTTTGTGTATTCTGTGTGTATTTGGTGTGTGTTTTAATGTGTTTTGGATAATTTCAGGTTGTAATGATGGGAAATGCACATTTGGATGCCAAAGGAGAAAATGATCATGAAGAACCGATTCAAATTGTTTCAAAGATCAAGTCATACGAAAGCCTCCCTTGGGATTTAGCTTTGGAGCTCTTCATAAAAGTCGGAGTAAATTGAGTTAACTTTCCAACGAGTAGTTTCAGAACATTTGGATACGTTGGTTCAAAGAGTTACGGCCAATTTAGTGAAGCATGTCGAGCCGAAGCGGTTCAAAACCGATTTCCATAACCGATCGCTTATTAGGCTGAGGAACGCATCTTGACTCACGAGCGATTTTGAAACCGCTCGACAAGACCGTCACCGAGCTTAAAACGACTCCCGAGCGGTTGAAACGCTCGCCAAAACCGCTCGCGGACCCCTCCCCTGTTTCTCCTCTTGCGAACTCACTACCTTAAAAAGCCAATTTTTGTGCAACAAAGAGGGGACGCCATTATCATCATTGACCGAGTTTTCTCTTCACTTTCGTCTCTAGTTCTTATGTTTTTATGTCTTTAAAACCTTGATTTACTCTTATGTATTGAAGATTTCTCATTTCTATTTTATAAAATCTGAATTATGTCTTCTAATTTCTTGCATTCCTACGGTTTATTTTCTTAGATTGAGCATGTGTGAGTAGAGCCTCTTTGGGATGGTTGGTTTGGTAGATTTAGGATGTTTGATGCTTGATTTTGATGTTTAGTGTTTGATTATTGTTTATCTTCACATATAGATTGTTCTTAAAGCTAGAAATGAGCTTCGAAAGAGAGTTTCTAGATTTATGATCGATTCTCAACCGGAAGGTGTTGAGAACCGATCTGACCTTATCTATGTGTGCGTTTCTATTTCCTTAACCAACGGGAGTTGAGTTTTAAGGAAGATTTGATTGACAAATATGAATTAGTGTTCATTGGTTTGCTAATCGTTTGGTTGCAATTCGGAAGTCTAGCTAATCAAATCGGTTTGCAAAAGGATTAGTACGCACGGGAGTGGACTAATCTAGTTAAGTGATTCAGTCATAAGTTGAAGCATAATCATTTGTTGAAATTGTCATTCATTGAAGCATCATTTCATTCTTTTATCGTTTGCCATTCCAACCGTCCATTCTTTTAGCATTTGAAATCAACCGCTTAAGTTTGTTAGTTTGCCTTGCATTGTTAGCTTCACTTCAGTTTGTACTTGCGTTTATGTTTTCTTGCATTTCGTTTATGTTTCTAATTTCTCAAGTTTGATTTACTTGTTTAAGTTTTAAAGCATTTAGTTTCTTATTTAGTTTTATTTTATATTTAAACATAAAAACCCAAAAAACATCAATCGTTTAGCTTGATTAGTTTCCTGTATTCTTAGTGTGTTATCTTCCTTCCCTGTGGATTCCATACTAAAGTGCTACATAGACATCCTTGTAGGATTGAGGTATTAGAGCACAATAGGTTTAATTGTGCACAAGAGCCATAAAACTCTTGCAATCAAAGCAAAATCCACCGAAGCAACCTCGGTTTAGCATTCTTCTTTGCCAATAAGTGTCTCAAGGCCGCATGACCGGTGTGAAGAATAACTTTTGAACCTACCAAGTAGGACCAGAACTTTTCAAATGCAAACACAATGGTTAGGAGCTTCTTCTCTGTGATTGCATACTTCACTTGAGCATCATCAAGAGTTCTAATCGTGTAATAGATCACATGGAGCTTCTTATCTTTTCGTTGACCCAAAACTGCGCCTACCGCGAAATTGCTTGCATCGCACATGATCCCAAATGGTAGATCCCAATCCGGTGCTTGTACAATGGGTGCGGTTACCAAAGCATTCTTGATATCTAGAAACGCTTCTAGACAATTTTAATAGAATTAGAAGTCAACTTCCTTGCAAAGAAGTCTAGTTAGAGGTCTAGCTATCTTTCAGAAGTCCTTTATAAACCCCTGGTAGAATCCCGCATGATCCAAAAAGCTTTTAATATCCTTCACTGAATCCGGAGGCTACAAGCTAACCATCACCTCAACCTTTTCTCTATCAACCTCAATACCCTTTTCCAAAATCTTATGCCCAAGAACGATTCCTTCTTTAACCATGAAGTGGCACTTCTCCCAATTAAGAACAAGGTTGGTTTCTTCACACCTCTTAAGTACCCTACAAAAATTAGAAAGACAACCACCAAACGAAGCACCATACACGGAAAAGTCATCCATAAGAACTTCAACCATATCTTCTATCAAGTTTGAGAAAATCGACATCATGCACCTGTGAAAAGTTGTTGGTGCATTACATAGTCCAAATGGAATCCTTTGATAAGCAAAGGTACCATATGGACATGTAAAAGCCGTTTAGGATGTATCGGGATTTTAAAGAACCCCGAATATCCATCTAGGAAGCAATTATATGGGTGATTCACTAACCGTTCTAGCATTTGATCAATAAAAGGTAGAGGGAAGTGATCTTTTCTAGTTGAGGCATTAAGTTTGCGATAATCAATACACATCCTATGACCGGTAATAGTTTTAGTAGGTATTAATTCATCTTTTTCGTTTTTAACTATCCTTCTTTGGACTACATGAACCGGGAAAATCCAAGTACTATCTGAGATAGGATAGATTATCCCTGCATCTAGAAGCTTGAGAATCTCTTTCTTAACAACCTCTTTCATCTTCTAGATGTATCCTATGCATGCATAAAGATTGAGAAATTCCTTTAATATCATCCAAAGAATAACCTATAGCCTTTCTAAATTTTCTTAATTCACCTAGAAGGGTGGCTACTTTCTCATCATTAAGATCCTCATTCACTATTACTGGGAAAGTAGAGTTTGTTCCAAGAAATGCGTACCTTAGCCCTTTTGGTAGTGGCTTGAGGTCTACTTTTGGAGCCTTGAGTTCACTCCAATCATCACAAATGCTAGACTTACCATTGCTAACTTCTTTGAGTTCAATCTCATCTTCTACTTCAACCACACTCACATTGTGTGCGAATTTGGTGAGCTCTAAGAATGATGTGCTTCCTTCGATAGGCTTGTGAGAATCAAGGAGTTTTTCATACCCAACACTCTACACATCAATGAAGTAAGTGCTACTTGTAGAGAATCTTTCAACATAAGCTCTTCTAACAACTCATCCGCTAACTCTTCCATGGTCTCAATCCAAAATTCTTGACCCTCTATTGTTGGCTTCTTCATGAACTTGTTAATGTCGAATTGGAGGACCATATCACCCAAATGAAGATCTATTCTCCCCCTTCTCACATCGATGATAGCTCCCGTGGTTGCTAGAAAAGGTCTCCCAAAGATGAGTGGATCCCTTGGCTCTTCGTCCATTTCCAACACAATGAAGTCGGTTGGCACCTCAAAATTCCCAATCATAACCGGCAAGTTCTCTAGCATTCTAACCTGGATCCTAACCGATTTATCTGCCAATACCAAAGAGATTCTACATTGCTTATATCTCGTAAATCCAAGACGTTTAGCTGCCGAAAGAGCCATCAAACTCACACTAGCTCCTAAATCACATAAGCAACGCGCAAAATAGAGTGGTCCTAAAGCACAATGGTAGAGTGAAACTATTCGGATCTCCAAGCTTCTTTGATACTATCTTTCGTTGAATGATAACACTATACTCATGAGTTAAGACTACCATACCTTCTAGAGTTTATGTTTTCTCCTTGATAGCATCCTTAAGAAACTTGTTGTATTGAAGAACCAACAAGAATGCATCAATTATGGGCATGGTCACTTGTACCTCTTTCATTTGCTTATCAAAAATGGCTCTATACTTCTCCATAAGTTGTTTCTTGAAACGGCCCGGAAATGGTAGCTTAGACTCATAAGGTGGTTGATATATCATAGTTTTTACCCATTTTTAGCCATGATATAGGTCTTGTTTTCAGAGTCCTTCTAGTGTTTTTGTAGTCTTTTTGAGTCTTTTCAGGTTTTAGCACGTTTGGAGCTTAATAGGAGCTTTTGGAGTATTCTAGAGCTTTTTGGCGTATGTTGAATAATTTTCCACCGTTGGATTGAGCTCAAATTTGGGTACAAGACAGATCAATGGATTAGCTTTCATTTGGAAGTTGTTTGAGGCCATTCTAACTGTGCGATCAAAAGTTATGCTAGTTTTCGTGAAGACAGTCCAATCTGGCGAGCACAGAATCCTGGTGTCGACCGACACCAACCCAGTATCGATCGACACCGACTGCAGGAAAAGAAAACACGCGATTTTACAATTTTGAAGATTCTGCAACTTGGCCAAGAAGATTCTATTATTTACAATTAAGCCCAGAACGTGTTTTAGTATTATATTTAGGGTTTTCAGCCACTTTGAGAGGCATCTTTTATCATTATTCTGAATACTTTGAGAGAGACTGGATTTTATTCATTATTCGGGTTTTGAGAGAGGGAGAGAAGTCAGAAACTCTGTTTCTGAGAGAGAAGATTTCGAACCCTTGTTACTCTTTACTCTACTCTTTTATGCAATCTATTTTATTCATGATGTTTGCTTCATTCACCATGTCTGAGTAGATTCCTTGTTAGGTTTAGGGTTATTCAAAGGTGTTTGATGAATTGTTAGGTTGATATGAATTGATAGGAGAAATTCAATAGAGTTCTTCATCTAGACTTGTGATTACTGCTTATTCTAGCTTCATGACCTAGAATCTGATATTAGGTTGTTTGATTGGCACGAAAATGTGATTGATTGCCTGAACTAGTGTTAGATGAGCAAAAGACCTATTCGCAAAGAAATTTGGTTTAGGATTTTGTGAACAATTGAACCTGATCATTAATGCTTAATGTAATTCATAGTATTTGCAAAGAAATTAGGAATTCTTATTTTAGACATAGATAATCTTCGCAGCGACGGTTGGTTGATTTTACATTTGTGTTTCAAGTTCAAGAACAGTGCTTAATATCCTCCTGACATTCTGTTTGATCTGCAATTCTGATTTACCGGAGAATTTCCCTAGGCTTAGTGCTTTTCCTCCATTGATTTTACAACCCGTCTTTAATCGTTTACTATTGCTGTTTTTATTTACATTTATTTTGCTTAACTTAATTCGATTCTTAATATCTATTGAGTGAATTCTTGAGTCTTTGTGGTTCGACCCCTACTATATTGCAGCTACTGCTTTAGTTCTCTTAGGGTATTATATTTGAGCATATCAAATTTTGGCGCCGTTGCCGGGGACTCTAAATTCGCCATTAGATTTTAGATTAGAGTTTCGACTAAGTTCGTCGGTATCGATCGATACCCAGCTGGTATCGGTCGATACTCGTCGTAATTTTTTATTTTTATTTTTGTTACTTACGTGTTTTTGACTCTTGTGTTTCAGGAAAGCAAAGGAGCCAGCAGAGATGAACAACCCATTGGTTCTAGTTCGTGATGAGGTTGGAGCCTTGAGAGACCATGTGGATCAATTGTGCAATGAGAGGGGACAAAGACTTGATGGAGATGGAATCATCATTGTCCCTCCAACTGTAGTGAATGAGGGGAACGTTGTGGTTAATCGTGCTAGGACGATTGGTGAGTACAACAGGCCTGATCAGTTCTATGCCAATCGAGCAGCGATTCGTGTTCCTGCGTTTCAGAGGAATGACTCTGCGTTTCAGAGGAATGACTTTGAGCTGAAACCTGCATACTTCACTCTTGTGGGTCAGCATCTTTTTCATGTTCTTCCTCATGAACACCCTATGGATCACATTGAGAGGTTTGAGGACTTGGTTACTAGCATCAAGTAAAATGGAGTGTCCTATGATTTCCTCTTCTGTAAGCTTTTCCCATACTCTCTTGCTGGGGATGCAGCTTACTGGCTGAAGCAGTTGCCTTCGGGATCGTTGAGCACCTGGGAAGAGACGAATAACGCATTTCTGAATGGAAAGATTGAAGCTCTTAGCATTCATCAGAAGATGCTAGAAACTCAATATGCTCAGACATCATCAGCTGTCAAGGGAAAGATGGTTCATGCACATAATGAACACGTCAATGCAATCAACACAGGAAGTGATTTTGAACCTGATACGTTAGTGTCGACCGACACCACCCAGTGTCAATCGACACCAGAGCATATACTTTCATCGAGCGACACCACTACCTGTGTCAATCGACACCAATCTGGTATCGGTCGACACTCCTCTCAGACTGAGGCAGAAACAACACAGATGAGCAGTGTCGATCGACACCCCCTGCAGACAGAGCTAAAAATTTCAAAAACACCCAAGATTGTCGAGGAAAGAGTCTACGTGCCCAAGATACATTTCCCTCGACCTTTCTAAGAAGACAAAGAAGGAAGTAGAAGACTGCAGACGCAAAGCAATGATAGAAAAGTTGATTGTTGAGCTTCCTGTTGTTGATGCTATCAAGACTTCACCAGCTCTCAGGAGGTATGCTAAGAGGATGGTTACCAATGGCGTGAGTCCTGAGGAAGCAGCTCTGTTCACAAAGGACATCATTGAAATTCTCTTGAAAAAGACAGTCTCAGACAAAGAGAGGAAGGTAAAAATCTCTGAACATGTCAGTGCTATGATTCAGAGTAGGATTCCAGAGAAGCTACCTGATCCACGAAGCTTTGTACTCGACTGTTCCATCTCAACTAAAAGGTTCCATCATTCTCTCTGTGATCTTGGCTCTAACATTAACCTGATGCCTTTCCCTGTTGCATAAAGCCTTGGGATGACCGATTTCGTTCCAACAAAAATCTTTCTCATCTTAGCTGATAGATCCAAAAGGATTGCAGAAGGTGTCTTAGAAGATGTTCCACTGATGATCGAAGGCTGTATGATTCCCATAGACTTTGTGGTTTTGGAATATGTTGGAGAACCTCAGGACCCTCTTATCTTGGGAATATCATTTTTGGCAACAGCTGGTGCCATAATTGATGTGAGAAAGGGACAGATAGAGCTTGATTTGGGTGATGAAGTCATGAGCTTTAACATGGACAAGCTGAGGAGGAGATCTACCATTGATGGACAGACCTTTTCTAGTAGAGATTTCCATGGATGAGGACCCAACCACAGAGCATTCAGAAGACATTACTGTTGGGTATGTCAAGGTGTTGGATGCTACTGAGCAAATGAGCAAGCTGGTTGTTCAAGATAATTTGGTTGGGAGCTCTGAAAAGAATGATGTGCTTAAGGATTGGAGTGAGGAGTGTCTTTTCAGTACTAGGCTCGAGGAAGAGACTCAAATTAATGCCAGAATACTGGAAAATGATGTCTTTACAATGGAGGCAAGGATTGAAGAGCTAAACTACAGAAAAAGTGGTGAAATTCGAGTTTCAGACCTTGCGTCGGTCTACGCAGCATTATTCCCGCCAGCTGATTCCAAGCAAAAACCCCCACCTCTCACACACTAGACACCTCAGAGAAAGCAAAGGTACACACCTTCTTTTTCCAATTCCAAACCACATAATGTCATCAATCAAATGTTTCCATCTACTTCACACTTAAGCAAGCCACAAGATTCTCGTCGAGCGCTTGTTGTTTCTTTTGATGACTGTGCAGGAAAACGAAGTATCCCACCCAATCTTCCATCCCACCCTGATGCTATTCCTCACTTCCATGGTAGACCACATGCAGAAAATGCTTACACACCACCTTGGATGAGAAGTTTGTCACAGATGCATTCACTGTCTCTCTGCAAACCACCCGACGCCTGAGCCCCGACACGGTCAAGCTAATGAAATAAAACAAGCGCTTAGTGGGAGATAACCCACTGGTGAGTCATAAGTTTTAATTTCAATTTTATTTCTGATTTTGTATCTTGTGTCTGTACGAGAAACAGGTCCAGACGAGCAATATCGATCGACACCAGTCAGTGTCGATCGATACCACATCCACGGATAAGGAGCCTTTGTTGACAAACACCTGGTATCGCTCGATACCAGGCTGTATCTGTCGATACCAGACCATCACACGAACGGTAACTTCTTTGCGTTTCATTCGCAGTCTGTTCCTTTGATTTCTTTTGCCAACTCTAGACTAGACAACACTAAGGACAGTGTTGTTTAAGTCTAGGGGAGGTAGTTGCTGATCCCGTGTTTGTTTTTCTTAGAGTCAGTCGTTTTTTAGTCAAAATTTATTTTATTGAGTCAAAACTTGTTGGTGATTTTGATATTTTTCTTGAATCTATTGTTCTCACCTTGCTTTTGAGTGACCAGTGTTGCAGAATCAGTTCTAGATCGACTAATGAAAAATCCAAAGACTGACCAGTTGACTAGAAGACACCCATGTCTCCAGCAGAGTCCTTCCAAAGCCTTAGCCAAATTATTGCACTTCATCGTTGTGGTTAGTGTTTATAGAGCTTGATTCATCATTCATATCTGACAAAGGAACCCATGTGTTTGAAAATAATGGTATACCTTTCCCTTGACATACATTGGTAAATAAGATGCCTAAAAGATGAGATGATTTCCGCTGAGTAGAGGGCTAGGAAAATTTCCAGTGATCCCATTATTCTACTTGGATAAGGAATGATCACACAAAGGTTGGAAGCGAGGGGTAGGAACATTTCCCGGGACCCCATTATTCGTCGAAAGCCTTTGATACATTGAGAGGGGAGAACCGGGGATTCGGTGGCAAACACCATCAATACTCGTGTCTCAAACCTTGATTTTTATATGAGAAGCTAAAAAAAGAAATAAAGAGAACATAAAAAGAGATAAGTCTGGGGGAGAGGAAAACAATAACAAAAGTGTGTAATTTGGGTGGATTTTTTGTGATGATATCATATGAGGAAGAGTCTAGAAGGTTCTTGAACATTGGCTGCAGTGATGAAACTAGCGATGAGGGTTTGGTTGGATGATGCTGTGAGATAATATTGTGTGGAGTCTGGAAAGCTGCGAATGTCTACGGAGAAGTACATGGTGGTTAGATTTGGAACTGGTTAGATGATATCTGGAAAGTTTGGGAAAATGGTCATTGCAATGTTTCAAGAATAGGTGAGTCTCCTTGTTTTCAAACCTTTTTCTCTAGTTTAGCTTTCTGTTTGCTTGAGGGCAAGCAAAGCCTAAGTCTGGGGGTGTTGATATATCATGGTTTTTACCCGTTTTTAGCCATGATATAGGTCTTGTTTTCAGAGTCCTTCTAGTGTTTTGTAGTCTTTTTGAGTCTTTTCAGGTTTTAGCACGTTTAGAGTTTAATTGGAGCTTTTGGAGTATTCTTGAGCTTTTTGGTGTACGTTGAATAGTTTTCCACCGTTTGATTGAGCTCAAATTTGGATACAAGACAGACCAATGGATTAGCTTTTATTTGGAAGTTGTTTGAGGCCATTCTAACGGTGCGATCAAAAGTTATGCTAGTTTTCGTGAAGACAGTCCAATCTGGCGAGCACAGAGTCCTTGTGTCGACCGACACCAACCCAGTATCGATCGACACCGACTGCAGGAAAAGAAAACACGCGATTTTACAATTTTGAAGATTCCGCAACTTGGCCCAGAAGATTCTATTATTTACAATTAAGCCCAGAACGTGTTTTAGCATTATATTTAGGGTTTTCAGCCACTTTGAGAGGCAGCTTTTATCATTATTCTGAATACTTTGAGAGAGACTGGATTTTATTCATTATTCGTGTTTTGAGAGAGGGAGAGAAGTCAGAAACTCTGTTCCTGAGAGAGAAGATTTTGAACCCTTGTTACTCTTTACTCTACTCTTTTATGCAATCTATTTTATTCATGATGTTTGCTTCATTCACCATGTCTGAGTAGATTCCTTATTAAGTTTAGGGTTATTCAAAGGTGTTTGATGAATTGTTAGGTTGATCTGAATTGATAAATTCAATAGAGTTCTTCATCTAGACTTGTGATTACTGCTCATTCTAGCTTCATGACCTAGAATCTGATCTTAGGTTGTTTGATTGGCACGAAAGTGTGATTGATTTCCTGAACTAGTGTTAGATGAGCAAAAGACCTATTCGCAAAGAAATTTGGTTTAGGATTTTGTGAACAATTGAACCTGATCATTAATGCTTGTTTGAATTCATAGGATTTGCAAAGAAATTTGGAATTCTAGGTTTAGACATAGATAATCTTCGCAGCGACGGTTGGTTGATTTTACATTTGTGTTTCAAGTTCAAGAACAGTGCTTAATATCCTCCTGACATTCTATTTGACCTGCAATTCTGATTTACCGGAGAATTTCCCTAGGCTTAGCGCTTTTTCTCCATTAATTTTACAACCCGTCTTTAATCGTTTACTATTGCTGTTTTTATTTACATTTATTTTGCTTAGCTTAATTCGATTCTTAATATCTATTGAGTGAATTCTTGAGTCTTTGTGGTTCGACCCCTACTATACTGCAACTACTGCTTTAGTACTCTTAGGGTATTATATTTGAGCATATCAGTGGTGGCACAAATAATGTCTCTTTTGGAGCCAAAATCGATTCCTTCTCTAGAATCATCTTCCCTTTACTCTTGTCATTCACCTTTACTACCTCATCAACTTTCTCTTCTTCAATGACCGGTTCATCATCTTCAATCTCAATAACCACTTCCCCCTTTTGCTGCTCAATGTCCTCATTGAGACCCTTAGAAGGAACTTCCCTTGTCGATAACTCTTTACCACTTCTTAGTGTAATATCATTGATGTACTCTTTTGGGTTAGGCTCAGGTTTCCCCAGTAAAGTCCCCAGTTTTCTACTTGAAGAAGATGCTCCTTGATCCATTTGGTGAACCATATGTTTTATCTTTGAGTTGAGAGCTTCAAACTTCGCATTCAACTCATTGTAGGAACAATCCACCTTAGTATGAATCTCTAACATGTTTTTATTCATCTCACTAGCAACATTAGCTTGCCCCGCTAACAATTTTTGCAACATACCCTTCATATCGAAGTCTTGAAGAACATTTCCTTGTGGTGGAGGTTGATACCCTTGTTGAACATTAGGAGCGAAGTTCGGCTTGTTGTATCCTCCTTGGTTACCTTGGAATTGACCTCTAGGAGAAAATTGTTGTTGTTGAGGATTAGAACCTTGAGCTTGATTAGATGACACAAAAGGTCTTTGTTGAGTTCTTTGAGGAACTTGAGGCTTGTAGACTTGATCTTGTGGGTTCTCTGATCTTGTGGGTTCTCCACATTGTTACTCCTCCAAGAGAAATTGGGGTGACTATGGTAGTTCGAATTAAAGCCCTTGTTGTAACCCCCTTGGTAGTTCCCTTAACCACCCACAAAATTCATCTCTTCTTGCCTTTCAACATTCTCTTAGAAACCTATCTCTTGAAAGTCTTGGTTGCCCTCACAATCCCTGACGAAAATGATTGATCGTTGTGTAGCTTGGAGGACCTTATCCATCTTTTCGTGTAGGGATTTGATCTCCCTACCACGTTGCTCATCACTCTCTCCACTTCCCCGTGGAGCTCGGTCATAATCTTCTCCGTAGGTACCATCGCTTTGTGTGAGAATCTCAACCAAGGACATTCGTTCTTCTACATCTTTCCCCAAAAAGTTTTCGTTGCTTGCCGTGTCAAGAAGCATTCGGAACTTGGGAAGGACTCCTCTATATAGAGTGCTTAAGAGGGATGCGTTGGAGAATCCTTGATGAGGGCACTTAGTAGTGTAGCCCTTAAATCGCTCCCAAGCTTCGCTAAAGCTTTCCTTGTTCTTTTGCGTGAAGCTTGAGATTTTGTTCCTTAACTAAGCAGTTTTAGAAGTGGAGAAGAACTTGGCTAAGAAGGCTTTCTTGCATTCATCCCAAGAGTTGATTGTGTCACTTGGAAGGTTCTTCTCCACTGATGCTCCTTATCCCCAAGAGAGAATGGAAATAGGCGGAGCTTGAAAGCGTCTTCCGAAACGCCATTGATCTTCACCGTGCCGCACAACATGTTGAATTGGTCTAGATGGTCCAATGGGTCCTCCATTGGTAGACCGTGGAACTTTGAGCCTTGCACCATGTTGATTAGGCTTGCCTTGATCTCAAAATTGTTGTTTCCAACTGGCGGAGGCCTAATACCATTGCGATTCCCATGCACATTTGGTGCATCATAGGCTCCGATCACCCGAGCGCGAGCAGGTCTAGGTCCATGTTGAGGAACTTGCTCACCGTTTTCTCCTTGACCATGCTGATTGTGGTCTTGGTTCCCACCACCAATGTGTGAATCTTGGTTCATCATACCCAATCGCTCTAGATATTCTAACCATTCTCTTTCCATCTTACTCTTGCGTTTTCCCTTTCCAACCGGCGAATGTCAACCATGAAATCGACTTAGTTAGCTTGACCACGTCTTCGCAAGTTCATAAACCTATAATCAAAGAGAAAACCAATCCAAGACGATTAAATATCAAAGAAAATGATTAGTTAGTCTCAAGTCGATTCCAAATCCTAACGGCTAATTGCTATTCCCCGGTAACGGCGCCAAAAACTTGATAGAGAAATATTTAAGTTCAAATATAAGCTTTATTATTTATAACTCTAAACACCCAAGTGCAAGTGTAGCAATTGTAGTAATTTAGATGTCGAACCACGAGGAATAGAATCAACGCAATAGGAATACAAGTTTCTACTCAATCTAAGTGAGTAGAATTCAAATAAACAATTCAAATAAAAGAACTAAGAAGCAAATTAAACAAGCTAGAAGGAAGCAAGGGCACTAAAAAAAGCAACCAAGAGACTAGAAACATGCAACTCTATAAGACTAACCAAATTCAAAAACAAACAAGGCAGGAAATTACTAATCAAGACTAAATGGTTCTTAAACAACAATTAAACAAGCGAATCCTTGGGTAAGATAATTGATTAAGGTAAATTCAAGCTAATCCATGACTCTCATTCAACTTACCAATGCTAATCCTTAGGTTTGAACACTAAGCTAGACTAATCCATTTCCATGGTACTAATCCCTATACTAATCAAGTAATTAACAAAGATTCTCATCTGTAATCACAAGACTAATATGCATTAATAACAAGTCTTACTAACCACTTAGCACCCTAATCATCTATTCCCATAGGTTAGGTACACTAACCATTCATTAGGTTCATTAAAGCATTTTCACAAACACCTTCCGGACATGAAACTACATATGATCTAGACTAACTTGATCAAGGCTAATCTAGCATTAAGAACACCTAATGAACAAGGATATTTAACAATCTAAACCTTAAGCATCATGAATCAACCTAAACCAACCCTAATCTACCATACCCAAAGATCCTAATGAAACTACTCACTAATCATAGCATAAACACTAAAATCTACAAAGATCAAGTGCTTAATCAATTATAAGAATTGAAATACTTAAAGTAATTCAAGATGAAAAGAAGGGAAATTGCATTAAAACTTCAAAGATCATTACAATGTCTTAGTGTGGCTAAGAGAATCTAAAACAAAGCATAATCCCTAAAAAAATTAAGTTAAGTTGTTTAAATAGTAAGGAGAGGCCAACCTGGTCAACCCGGGACAAACCAAGCTTTGACCCGGTTTTCTTCACGTTTTACAGATAACCATCGGACGTCGGGAACCCAATGGAGATGCTCGATTGTCTTTCTGGAAATTTGACTCTGGTTTCTAAAGATGTGATCGGTCGGTGGAAACCCGATGGAGATGCCCGATTGTCCTCATTGAGCGGCAGAATCCTGGTGCAGATGCCTGGCTATCCTTCTGGAAATTTGACTCCGGGTTCATAAGATATGATCGGTCGGTAGGAACCCGATGTAGATGCCCGATGCAGGTTGTCCATCTCCTCAAGTTGCTTTCTCTTTGTTCTTGGGCTTCCGCGCATCTTCAAATCCATCGTAGAAGTCTTCAAACTCCAAAATACATAATAAGAGACACAACATCATATGCAAATGCAAAGAAACTGACCTAATATCTTAAGGTGCATGACCATGAACAAAGGAGGACTAAAACGAATGCAAAAATGTCAAAACTAACTAAGAAATGAAAATTTGGTGAAAATTTTCAAACTTTTAATCGAGTCATTTTAAGTAATTTTAGGAGATTTTGAGTTTTTACAGGAACTTGCTTTGGGACGACGTTCCAACTCCTTACTCAGTATTATGTTAGAAGCAGAGCAGAAGCTTGGAACGACCATGAGCAGACACAATATCCAGGAAAGTCCCTATCTCTTTGAAAATTGAATGATTTGAATTTAGCCTTACCTAGTGGAAAATTGAACATGCATTTATTATATCTCACTTAGGGGCTTGGTAATCATGCTATGTATAGATATTCGTAGTTGCCTTGTTTTTACCACTCTCTTTGACCTCCGAATAACTAGGTTCATACCACACCTTATACCTAAAAATACCCTTTTCATTCAAACCCCATGCATTATTCCGATCATCACCATATGTGCATTCATGTACATAAATTATGGAGTATAAGGACCGACATAGCTAACTTTTCAAAAGGATTAGGGATGTTAGACGTAAGATTTTCGGATATTTAGAAAAGTCTCTGTAAGTTTAGTATTTTTGACAAAATCTTAGGACTTGTTAGAGAATTCCAAAAAATGTTTGGAAAATTATTTTGATGTTTAAGTTTGTATGACAGAAACGGTTCCACCCTTCCTAAAAAACAAAAAAATTATGAAGAAAAGGAAAGTAGCAACCGGCAAAAGTCAAATTTTTGGAATTTCTTAGTATTTTCTTTAGGATTTTATCAATTTTTCTAGGTAGATGAGGTATTCTTAGTGAAATGAAGGAATGTATGCATAATTATTTGCATCCTAGACTCTTAGGATAAAGCCATAAACACTTGTGTCACCTTAAATGCTTCATTTACCAAGACCCTAGCATATTCGATATCCCCTTCGTGAGAATATACACATGTTAAATGGCTAAGTTCATTGACTTCGAGAGTTCTTTGCGATCTCGGGATTTAGAGTATGGGATATTGACAAGTTCATGGCTAAGTACATAAACTAGGTTTTGCTGTGACAAGTTTTGACGGAGTTTGCGGAAAGAATACCCTTTGTAAGTATTTCTGGCTCCAATCCCTCTAGCCATCTCTTCAGTCTCGAGTTTTTATTGTTCTTTACTTGAGGACA
Source organism: Crucihimalaya himalaica (assembly GCA_004349715.1). Taxonomy (NCBI): domain Eukaryota; kingdom Viridiplantae; phylum Streptophyta; class Magnoliopsida; order Brassicales; family Brassicaceae; genus Crucihimalaya; species Crucihimalaya himalaica. Next base: position 643,895 of record SMJT01000106.1, on the reverse strand, counting down.
AGCAAAGATTCAAGTCTGGGAGAATGTGTTAACCCCTATTTTACTGATTCTATTAGGTCCTTTTGTAACTATTTTAGCATCTTTAACCAAGAACATTATAGTTTTAAGTCTTTTTGTATTTTATTGGGAAATGGGCTTGAAGACAAAAGAGAAGCGATTTAGAGCTAAAATGGGCTTCCAGAAGATTAAATGGACTTCCATGGAACAAACGGGTTTCCAGAAGATCAAACGAGCTTCAAGATGGACCAAAAGGAAGAAGAGCTCATAGCCGCGTACAATCGGTTAAGACCATAACTGATTGGTTGGAAACGCCTGAACGACCGATCGGTCATGCCCCTGCACCAACCGGTTGGCGTGGATTTGTCAAGTTTCCATTTTCTCGCTTTTGGAAGGTTTACATTTTTCTTTACTCCCTAAACACTATATAAAGGGGACTCGGCCCTTAGTTGTAAGACACACCAAGCCATTGAGCAATAAACTCATTGTAAATACTCTTCTTCTAGTTTTATGTTTCTTTTAAGATTTTGATCTTTAGTATAGTAGTAGATTTAGTAATATGTCTATGAGTTCTTCATATTCGTGCTACTCTATCTGTACCTTGCTAGATATTATTCTCTGTTAGGTTGTAGAGTTCCTGTTAGGTAGTCTTAAATATGTGACTTTGCATGATATGATAATGATGTTTGGATCTTTTGCCTAGGTTGGATTTTTTTAATGCAGTTCGCGGAAGGAATGCTCTTTCTAATTATTTTCTAGCTCCAATCCTTCTGACTAATTCTCCTGATTCAGGTTTTTGTTGTTCTTTACTTGAGGACAAGCAATGATTCAAGTCTGGGGGAATGTGTTAACCCCTACTTTTACTTATTTTATAAGGTATTTTTATTACTATTCTTGCGTCTTTTATATGAGAATAAGATAGCTTTGAGTCTTTTTGTATTTTATTGGGAAATGGGTTTGAAGACAAAGAAAAGATATTTAGAGCTAAAGGGCTTCCAGAGGAAGAATTGGGATTCAAGAAGATAAACCGGCTTCAGTATGGATCAGAAGGAAGAAGTACTCAGAGTTGCGGATCGCTCTGTCATGGTCAACACCGATCGGTTGGAATGGCCTTCAGGATCGATCGGTTGCATACTTGCACCGATCAATTGGCGTAGTTTTGTTAAGTTTCCATTTTGTTGCTTTTGGAAGTTTTACATTTATCTCTACCTCCCCATGCCTATATAAAAGGTGCTCGACCCTAAGTTGTAAAACACCAAGCCATTTAGCAATAAATTCCTTGTAAATACTCTTCCCATAGTTCTTATGTATATAATATTTCTTTTAGGGTTTTTTCTTTAGTTTAGTTGTAGATTTAGCAATATGTCTATGAGTTTTTCATATTCGTGTTGCTCTATCTATACCTTACTAGATATAACTCTCTGTTAGATTTTAGGGTTTCTATTAGGTTGTTTTAGATAGGTATTATGCATGCTATATTGAGATTGATGCCTTGATTCTTTGCCTAGGTTGATTTTAATGCTTACTTTAGATTCAAGAGGCTGAGTATGCCCTTAGACGTTTCTTGACGTGTAGCCATGCAATGAAACGTTGGCTTGTAGCATATGTGAGCAAAGTGTTCCTAGACAACGAGAGTCGCTAAGGAGCTTTGTGAACCTATCAATCCTAAACATAATGCTTTCTTTAATTATGATAGTAAACGAGAGTTTCTGTTAGAATTATTAGCATAGTAGTTATCATTAAGAGTAGCTAATATTTATGATTGAGTTCAAGAATGGATCTATAATGCTTTCACATATGCGTGTATACTGCTTGTTTAGAATTGCATTAGATTCTCTGCGCCTAACCTATCTATCCTTGTTCATATTAAGTTGTTAGAAAATACAAATCATAATTATTTTCCCTAGCCAAGTTTTAGTTATCATTGTTAACCCTGTATTTTACTGATTTTATTAGGTCTTTTATAACTATTCTTGCATCTTTTAACCAAGAACAAGATAGTTTTGAGTCTTTTCTGTATTTTAATGGGAAATGAGCTTGAAGATAAAAAAAAAAAGTTATTTAGAGCTGAAGTGGGCTTCCGGAAGATCAATTAGGCTTCCAAGAGAGCAACCGAGCTTCAAGAAGATCAGATGGGCCTCAAAATAGATTAGAAGGAAGAAGTGCTCGGAGCCGCAGACCGATCGGTCATGGCCAACACCGATCGGTTTTAATAGACTTTCAGACCGATCGGTAGGCGTAATTTTGTTAAGTTTATATTTTATCGCTTTAGGAAGCTTTACATTTTTCTCTACTCCCTAGTATATAAAGGGTGCTCGAACCTTAGTTGTAAACACACCAAGCCATTGAGCAGTAAACTCCTTGTAAATATTCTCCCCATAGTTCTCATGTATATAATATTTCTTTAAGAGTTTTGTCTTTAGTTTAGTAGTAGTTTTAGCAATATGTTTATGAGTTTTTCATATTCGTGTTGCTCTATCTATACCTTACTAGATATAACTCTTTGTTAGATTTTAGGGTTTCTATTAGGTTGTTTTAGATAGGTATTATGCATGCTATATTGAGATTGATGCCTTGATTCTTTGCCTAGGTTGATTTTAATGCTTACTTTAGATTCAAGAGGCTGAGTATGCCCTTAGACATTTCTCGACGTGTAGCCATGCAATGAAACGTTGGCTTGTAGCATAGGTGAGCAAAGTGTTCCTAGACAACGAGAGTCGCTAAGGAGCTTTGTGAACCTATCAATCCTAAACATAATGCTTTCTTTAAGTATGATAGTAAACGAGAGTTTTTGTTAGAATTATTAGCATAGTAGTTATCGCTAAGAAAATAGGGTTGCTAATATTATGATTGAGTTTAAGAATAGATCAGAAATGCTTTCTCATATGCATGTGTATTGCTTGTTTAGAATTGCTTTAGTATTCTTTGTGCCTAACCTATCTATCCTTGTTCATATTAGGTTGTTAAAAAACATAAAATTATATTATTTTCCCTAGCCAAGTTACAGTTATCATAATCTATAGTGTAGTCGTTTTGGTCCCAGTGGATTCGATCCATAAGTACTACATCGGTGTATTGTGCACTTACAATATTTATTTGGCGTAAAACTAACATCACAAAAATTTTGTTGCGCCGTTACGGCGGACCAAACACGAATAACTTTGGATTCATAATTAGAATTTCGTCTAGGGATTTATTTTTGTACATATGTATATAACTCATTTTTTCTGCACTGATTTTTCTTCAATTTTGTGCCCGAAGGTTTTGCAAAGAAGGAGTCACGGTTTTGGTAACTTGCTACAACTTAACAACAACGAACTAGCCGTGATCAAGCGTATCGAAAGGAAGGTGAAGAAAGGAAGACAAATGGGATACCACGGTAATGCTGCTAGGATTGTTGATGAAGCTACTGAGAAAGGAAATGTTGCTACACATAACTGTCAACCGATCGGTCCTGAGAAACGAACCAATCGGGTTTGAAGCTATTGGGCAACCGATTGATGCTCAGCCACTATCGATCGGTTACGAGCCTATCAACCAATCAATCGATGTTCCACCTACACTGATCGGTTTACACGTTGATGGTGAGCCAACTTTAGGAGATTTTAACGCTATCAACCGGTTCTATGCTGGTAGAGCTGATATATGTCCTCCTGTGCCACAAAGACGAGACTACTGGATCGATCCTTTAATGATCCAGTTGGTTATACAATCAGTCTTCAATGGGCTTGCTTCAGAGAACCTGATGGACAATATTCAGAACTTTGAAGGTTTATGTAGCACCGCTAAAACGAATAGTGTGCTACATGACTACCAACTCCTCACTTTGTTTAGATTCTTCCTCAGTGATAACTGATAAAGCTTCAAGGTGGTTAAGACTTCTAGAGCCAGGTTCTATAACCACTTGGGCTCAATGTCATGACCAATTCATCAACTAGTTCTATCCAAAGTCGAAGACCACTCAGCTGAGGAACAAGATCACCACGTTTTCGCAAACGGAAAACAAGTAGTTTTTCGAAGCATGGGACCGTTTCAAAGGGTATTGAAGGATTTTCTGCATCATGGCTATCTTCATGAGACTTTACGTCATGTATTCTACTAAGGAGTCTCTGAGAAGTTCCAAATGGCGCTTGACACGACAAGTCAATGGAACTTCTCCTCTAACATTGTTTGGGAAGCTAACCAACTCATCGAAAATCTGGTGGCAAGCAATAACAACTAATTTCCCGAGTATGATAGATCAAAAAGGGTTGTTGTGAACAGTATGGAGACAAACAGATACAAAGAGCTGAATGAGAAAATTGAATGGTTGATAAAACTTCAGAAAAAAGAGCTAAACTCGCCGATAGAAGATCCAGAACAAGGGAATGATATTGATGATGGGGCTCACTACGAAGGGACCAAAGAAACTAACTACATTGGTGGACGTGGTTTAAACAATTTCAACAACTTTAGGAACCACCCTAATCTCTCGTACCAGAGCACAAACGTAGTAAACCCCCAAGACCAAGTCTACCCTCCGAAGCCTCAAGGAATCCAGAATAAAGGAGCTGGTTATGGTGGATACAATTTCCAACCAAAGCCTCAATTCAACAATGGGAAATGCACATTCAAGGGACCATCTCAACAAAATCCTCCAGAAAGGAAACTCGAAAGAATGATGCATCAACTGATGGAAAGCCACAAGTAAAGCGCTGAGATCATCAACGCCAAGGTAGATTGAATGTATACATCTCTCAATAAAAAAATTGAAGCCATCAACACTCATGTCCGAGTTTTAGAAACTCAAATTGCCCAAGTAGCTTCCAATGCTAGGGTGCCCCCAGGAATACTTCCAGGAAAGCCTAAAGGAAACCCAAGAGAACAGGTGAATGCAGTCGACGTTGAATTAGAGGAAATCTTGTACACACCAACCGATCGATAGAGATGGTTGGAGGTTCAGAGATGTCATTACTTTTGGGAAGACCATTCCTAAACTTGGTTGGGCCGTTATGGATATGTCTAAACAACAACTCACTTTCCTTCTCATCGATGAGGGAAGCGACGAATCAGATCCGGAGTGAGCGCTACAAAGTCAAGCTCGAGACTCAGAACAAGCGTTGAATGGGACGCAACCCATTAGTTTTTATTTTTTCCTTTGCACTTGTCATTTTTAATTTCATTTGGATTATTAACTATTAACATTTTTCAGTTTTAATGAAGTTTGGATTATTCAGAATCTTTTAAGTCTCAAAATCAAAGTTTAGGCGTTAGGAACAGGTGCAAAAATTGCAGAGGATGCGATTAAAAGAGACGCCAACCGATCAGTTCTGAAGCATCCGCCAACCGATCGGTTACACACCATCAGAGATCTGTTGGCGCCCAAGTAAAATTCGAAAGCCCGGTTTAATCTGGTCGGTTCACTTGAATTGGACCAGATTAAACCGATCATCTCTCCTTCTTCTTCTTCCTCAAAAATCAACATTTTTCACTAAACCTCCATTTTTGAAAGGGTTGCCGCTATATTCTTCCATGTACAATGGCGTTTCTCATGCTTCTACCACGAATTTTTTGCCTCTTTAAAAACCACCAAAAAAAAAGTGTTAACTTTGTGTTTCACCGTGAACTTTCCAAACCCTTTATAATCGATACATATGCAATTGATTTGGCGGTTTAAGTTTACTAAACCGTGTTAACCATTAAACGTGTTTAAGAATTGCGTTTGAGTTTAAGAATTGCGTTTGATTTTAAAAAAATCAGATTTTGATCCGATTAAAACAAAATCAAAATCAAATCTGGGGTTAGAATTTATTCTTCAAAATCGATTTTGGGATTTCTCAAATCAGTTTTTTTCAAAATCAAAATTAAAATCAGGAAATCCCTTGTATCAGACTCTGCGATAGAGCCGGTGAACTTGAATCCTAACTCCGATCTGTCGACTACTGCCATTGGCCGAGCCGAGATCGACACTTCAACGCCGTACGAGTTAGTAAGAGAAGCAACTACTCTATTTGGCAGCTTCGGTTTGTATAAGAGGGTGAAACCGGCGAGAAAGATCTTGAGAATAATGCGAAAGGAATGTTAAATGAGGTTCAAAGTCTGGGCCGTGAAGCTCAAGAGGTTAAGAAAACATGAGAGAATGTATAGTCTGAAGTTGTGAAAGAAATGTCTGAGATTGAATGCACAAGAGACAAGATTAAAACAGCTAAGATAAGGTTGGTGGCTGGAAGAAAGATTAAGGAAGCGGCCAAAGCTGCTGAGGCAGTTGCAATAGCAGAGATTGAGGCTTTCACTGGAAGTAAAAACGCTGGCGAAGCCGAGGCTTTGACTATCTCTTCTGAAGAGTATGTTCTGCTTGCTCGTAGTGCTAGAGATGTAGAGGAAGAGGCGAGGAAGCGAGTGGAAGATGCAATGTCTAGAGTTGAAGAAGCGGATGTTCTGAAGAAAGTAGACGAAGAGGCTCAAGAAATTGAAACTAACAAGAAGGCATTGGAGGAAGCGGTTGAGAGAGTTGACGCTGCAAATGCTTCAAAGATCGCAGTAGAAGAGGCGCTGCGAAACTGGCGGTTAAAGAATGGACAGACGAGAAGATTATCTTCTTCCGTAAGGTAGTAAACAACAATTCCAAGTTCAAGAGAAAAAGAGAGAAAACACGTCTCATGGATGTTCAAGGTCTGAATCTGACATACGATGTTTTTCAGGGGTCATCCCCAAATCGATTTGGTTTTGATTTTGTTTTTGTTGTTTTTTTTTCTTTTCTTTTTTGTCAACCTGTTTTTGTTGTTTTTGATTTTGATTTTGTTTTAATCGGATCAAAAGCTTCTTTTTTTAAAACCCAAACGCAATTTTTAAACGTATTTCATGGTTAACCTGGTTTAATAAACTTAAACCACCAAATCAATTGCATATGTATCGATTATAAAGGGTTTGGAAAGTTCATGGTGCAATACAGAGTATAAACTTTTTTTTGGTGATTTTGAGAGAGGCGAAAAGTTCATGATGGAAGCGTGAGAAACGCCATAGTACATGGGGGAATATAGCAGCAACCCTTTTAAAAACTTCAAAAACTCTCTCAAAACTTTTCAAAATTTCCAACTTTCTCATTTTCAAACCGATTTCAACAATATTTGGGTTTTTCACTCAATTTTCAAGCTCTATCCATTTATCCTAGTCTCATTTCAAATTTGTTGGGATAAACCACTTGATTTTCATGTTTAAAATCCGATTTTCGTTGGCACATTTGTGGAATCTTGGGATTTTGATTTCTTTGCATGTTTTTCTTGATTATTGAGTGAGAAATGTTGTTTAGAAAACAAGCAAATGGATTAAGTGGTTGGAAATGAGACAATTTTAAATTTTTGAAAAGGATGTGTGGTGGATTTTGGATTTTTGTGCGTGAATTGTGATTAGGATGATTAGTTTTTAATTATCCATGATTTAGGAAAAGAATTGATTCAATTTGGATTTTTGTTGCAATTTATTTGGATTTATTTTAAATTTTAGGTATTAATTTCCTAAGGTTCGAAATTTTTCACATATAAATTGTTTTAAAATTCAATTTGTGAATTTTAGAAGTTCATATGCTGCAATAGTTATTATAGGAATTTTTGCAAAAAAATTTCGGAAGATCTTCTGTTTCTGAAATTTATCCTGTAAATCCTGACAGAATTTACACTAATTTTGCAAGTATGGCTACTAGGAATAGAGGAGCGAGTTCTAGACATACCAGGGCATCATGCCATAAGAGTATGGTGGCTCATCGACGAGAGATGACCGATTCTGACATAGCTACAAGAGAGCGGATGGAGAGCTGCAAACTCCATCCTACGAGGTTTCTGCAGGATGAGATCCTTGAGGAGTTGGGCCTCAAGGAGGAGGTCCACCGGATCCTGGACCTTATTGGATTTGGTACATTTCCTACCAAGTCCTGAGACCTGTACGAGGCACTGCCAGAGACTTCCTGGCTTCTGTAGAGGCGCACTACCCTACAACGCTCGAGAATCAGCCATAGGATGGATTAGTTTCTTCATTGCTAGCCAGCACTACTAGTTATCCATCCATCATTTTTGCGACATCTTTGGTTTCCCGAGGTATAGGGAGACACGTGCTTTGTCGGTCTACGATCTTGACGAGTTTCGGGCCATCATTGGTTCAAGAACATACGTTTCCTATGCTTGGAAGCAAGCTCGGATCAGGAGCCCCGTGTTGTGCTTGGTAGCTAAGTTCATCAACTACACCATCTACGGTAGACACGAGATCGAAACTCTCGCGATTACTGCGCTTTGGATGCTACTAGAGGGAGTTCATGAGTAGATCGAGGACCCTGATGAAGATTGTTATGGCGTGCCACATGAGGTTAACCGCCCATGATGAAGATTGCTATGGCGTGCCACATGAGGTTAACCGCTGAGCTTGCTGGAACCAGGACTTCCACCAGGAAGAGGGGCGATACCTATTGTGGGAGCTTTGTCACGCCCAGTCTCAAGGCCATTGGGATTCCGATCCCTCAGCATACACTCGTTTACCGACGGAGATTCATCAACAGAGAATACCTCAACCAGGCCTCCATTTTGATCTGAGGCAGTTCCATTTTGCAGTTCCAGGATCGAGAGGGGTACTCTAGGTACTTGCAACTTCTTGCGCGACATCTCACCGACATAGCTTCAGTCGCTCAAATAGAATTTTGACCGCTCCCGCAGTTATTCGGGCAGACCCGATATAGTAATGTCATTGACCTCCACAAACAAAATGCACCTACTGTTGTCCTTATCAATTGACGTTAAGTAAACACGCAGATCTTCATCATCAGAAATAGTAAATTGTTCCTGAATCCCACCAGCGGTGGAATAAAACTCAACTGCTATTTAACCTTGCTTTCATCTAACGCAAGCTTCTTGTATATTCTAGCTTCTATCATCGACAAGGCTATCTCATCCACTGGTGTGTTTAACATTAAACTATACATTAGTCCTTGGAATTTTAAATGTATGTTAATGTTGCTGGTCATTGTATCCTGCCAAAACAATACAACAAATTCAAACAGTAATACTAGTTTTGGTAGTTAGTTTTACCCAGTTCTCCTATCGGAAGAAGATGGTTTTAGGTTCTAATCTAGTTACTACTCACTACGATTCAACCACTGAAATCCATTTGTTACCAATCTAAAGTCCTAATCGACCCAGAAACCATGGTAAAACATCCAATCCTCCCCCAATGTGCTTACCAAATAATCAAATTCATTCAACCCCTCAAATTGCAATTCAATCCCTCAAACTACACATAGATTGAATTGAAGAAGAACCTGGATTTGAACGATGCAAAGAAACGGTAGCGATGGAGACCTCGACGGCGGCGATTGAGGAGCGCGGGAAGAGGACTTGCGCAGGAGAGGGTCGGATTTTTTTCTCCATTGTTTACTTTTAATTTTTATTTATTTAATTAATTATTATTAAACTTAGTGGTTGGAGGCATTTTGGTCTTTGCACATTTTATTAAAAGAGTGGGGGGGTATGAAGATTAAGGAGGGAGATAAGAATTTTATTTTCCTCCCCAGGGAGAAATGAAATGATGCCTCCTTTGAAAATTATTCTTTATATAATAAGAATGTTTGTAATCACTCTAGTTTTTTATTTCTTTCTTTCAACAACTAAACAACTACAATGATTAGAAGAATTTTGATGTTATAAGAAGGCTAAAGGGGGTTTTATGGACGGAGAGATACTATATGTCAGGTCACGACCACTAGTCTCGAAAGGAAATAGACAAACGCAAATTCCTGAGATAAGAATCATAATCTCAAAGAGAATAACTGATCGTCTTATGGTCACGAGTGGACACAAGACTCCTCCAATTCTCCCTACTGAGATCATTGGATATATCTCCGAAGAATATATGTAAACCACTGTGAAAGCAGCCAAGACACAAATACGGCCGCCAAAGATGAGAGCAGTGGTGAATAACATTGGAAGAAGGAAAATGCAACAAGTGAATAACATTGATGCCATTAAAAAATTTCGTCCAAGTCTATCCACCATTGATGATAATATCAGTAAAAATGGAAACTTTGAGGATGCCAAATATCAAAAAATAAGAACTAGACTTTAGATTTGCTACAACCGATTCGAATTTCTTGTGATAACATAAATATTTTGGTCTATCTGCAAAACTAGAGATGATAACGCCTCTGGTGATTTTAATAAGGACATTGAATCAATTTCAAATTTGTTGTATATATAACCTAAAATTATCATATTCTCTAGTGCTCAAAGGTATGTTTCTCTGCCATGTATCAAATTTTCCATATTTATGAAAGTTTGTCGTTTATGAATAACAACGTTATCTATATTGTCTCAATGTTTTTTACCAACGAGAAATCAAAATTACATTTGAAAGTATATTTAGTTCCAAGAGTCCAACTTTTTGAAATTGGAGCAATGCGTTGATGATCATACCTTTCTTCTTCATCAGCATTTATATTATTTAATAAAAGTAAACTTCATTTCATTTAATAGTCGATTTTTAAAAGCAAACTTCTTTTTGTGTATTTCATACTATTCATTTTTCCTCATTTTTGCATCATATATATAACTTCGTAAATGAGACTTTTTGCTGATTTTATTCAAAAACAATTTTAGCAAAGGTGTAACTAAAAACCATGTGACATAACATTTACCCCCAACTTTGATAGATATATAAAAATTATTTATTAACTGAGGAAGAAATTCACTTAGCTCTCTTTGCAATGCCTTTCAACAAAAATCCAGGCCCAAATGGTTTTTCTGCAGAGCTTTATAGGTCTTCATGGAGTATTGTTTGTTCAGATCTTGTGGAGGCGGTTAAAATTTTTAGAAATGGAAGGCTCCTCAAATATCTAAATTCCACAGTGGTTGCTCTCCTGCCAAAAACTCGTAAAGCTTGTAAGTTTTTATATTTCAAACTCATCAGCTTGTATAATTTGGCTTACAAGCTTATTTCAAAAATTATAGCGAATATGTACAAGCCTCATAACCCAAAAGACTGAACTGAGGAAAGCTCTATGAGTCACTGAAATGACGGCAGGAGGGCCTTTGATTATCAAAAAGGGAGCAAAAACGAGCTTTTCTCCATTAATGCATTTCGCCAAACCATGCTGCTTTCCACAAAGAAAGGAGCTTGGGTGAAAATGTGGTACTTGCATTAGAGGTGATATGCCACTATAAAAAAACCATCTAATGCTAAGAGTTCTATGATGAAAGTTGATATCGGAAAGGCTTTTGACACTGTTTGTTGGGACTTTGTGCTAAAACTTTTGGAAGCACAACAATTTCCTCCTTTATTCAGAACTAGGGTTAAGGAGTGCATCTCAAAACCAAGGTTTTCAATTCTAATAAATGGCAAGCTTGCTGGTTTTTTTAACGGAGAAAAAGGTTAAGACAGGGTGACCATCTATCACCTTAGCTCTTCATTGTGACTATGGAGGCCCTTTCCCGAATGCTAGACGAGGCTAAAAGGAACAAGAGATTTGAGTTGCATCCAAGTTGTGAATCTCCTCTTTTCACTCACCTTCAAACTGTGGATGATCTGATTCTATTTTCCAACGGTTCATGAGACTCCATCAAGAGAATATATGATGTGCTAGAAGATTTCAAATCCCTTTATGGCTTCGACATAATGCGGCCAAATGTGAAGTTTTTTTCTCAGGGTATTCTAATGAGCAAATGACAACTTTAAGTGATTTGGGGGTAAAAATCTTGGTATCTTTCAACCTAGGTATCTTTGGCTTACTTTTTTAGCTAAGAAGTTGAATTTTGTCGCTTCGCAACAATTTTTATAGAGAATCATAGCTAAAATTCACTCATGATAGGCAAGTTTCTCTCTTATGCCGAGAAAATTCTGCTTATCTCCTCTGTTAACTATGGTATGGTAAATTTATGGAGTATTGTTTTTGTGCGCCCAAAATTTTTTATGAAAGACTGGACTAGAGAAACTCCACCTCCTTTTTATGCTCAAATTTCCTCTAGAGAATCTCCACCTCCTTTGTTGTGGGTGCTTGTGTAGCATGGGGTTATATTTGTAAGCCTAAGAATGAAGGGGGTCTTGGTATTCGGCTTCTTGAAGACTTTGAGGTGGTTTTTCACTTAAAACTGATTTGACATGCATCTATTCACTAGAATTGGATCTCTCTAGGTTGCTTGGGTAAATGAACATGTCTTTGGCAGAAAAAGCTTCTCGCTTTCTCTTGATAGTGATCGGTTTTCCTGGAGCATTAGGAACTTATTATGGTAAAAACCCATTTTTCTCGAATTTCTTAAATGTTCGGTTAAGGATGGATAAATTGTCTTTCTGGTTTGACAATTGGACTGAATTTGGACCCCTTATTACTTATTTGGGGGAATATGGTCCTTCTCAATTAAGTTTCATAATGAAGCAAAGGTATGTCATGCGGTACGAGAAGACAACTGGTTTCTTTCTAAGGCAAGATCAAATTGGGTAGAGAGCATTCTTGTTGCTTTGGCATCTCGGCCTCCTCCTATGCTATATGCTGGAAATGATATTTATCTTTGGAAATCAGCTTCTGGTATGTACCTCAAAACGTTTTGGCTGCAAGGAATCAAGATGATGGCTTTCTTAAATCAAAGGGCATAGTTCATTACTTTTCTTACGTCTATTCACCACAACAAAATTATGTGGTTGAAGGGAAACATCAATAGATTTTGAATGTAGCAAGATATATTTCTTTTTCAATCCAATGTTCCATTGACCTATTGGGGAGATTGCATTCTCACTGCAATATATCTCATAAATAAAACTCCCTCTTCTCTTCTTCAAAACAAATCTCCTTTTAAACTTCAGGCTTCTACACCACCAAGTATGATCACCTTCGAGTATTTGGTTGTCTCTGTTTTACATCCACTCTCATAAAAGATGGACACAAATTTTCACCTCGTGCTTCGGCTTGTGTCTTTCTTGGATAGCCTTAGGGATACAAAGTTCTTAATCTTGAAACAAACACAATTTCCATTACTTGAAATATTGTGTTTCATTAATCTGTATTTCCCTTTTCAACAATGTCTTCTGTTTCTATTTCTAATTTCTTTTCTTAGGATGTTCTTCCTCTTCCTGCTCCAGAATCTTATTCCCTGCATCTCTTGACATCAGTCCAAATATTTCAACTCCACAATCTTTATTCCCTGTCTCCCATTATTCTTTTTTGTTAACTACTTCTAATTCTCTTGAGATACTAGATATTGATCCCTTATCATCAGCTATTTATTCTCCTTATGGTTCCAATACTAATTCAGTTCCATCAAGAAGTTCTACTCTGGTTATTAAAGAAAAGAGGCAAGCTAGAGCTCATGCTTATCTTGATGAATACCATTGTTACCTTCTAAATAAAACTACAGATTTTCCATCTCATCCTACCCACACCACATCTTACCCCATTTATTCTTTTCTTTCCTATGACAACCTTGAACCTTCTTACAAAAACTTTGCCCTTTCAATCTCTACTTCTACACCTCATAAAACCTTTAATGAAGCTATCAAATCTGATAAGTTTATGGATGCCATTAAATCTGAAATGGATTCTCTAGTGGCTAATGGAACATGGTCTGTTTGTGAGCTTCCTCAAGAAAAACATTCGGTTGATTGTAAGTGGGTTTATACCATCAAATATCATCTTGATGGAAGCATTGAACGTTATAACTCACGATTGGTGGCAAAAAGATATACACAGCTGGAAAGGTTGGGTTATTTTGATACTTTTTCACCAGTTGCTAAGTTAAGCACTTTCAGAATGCTTCTTGGTTTAGCTGCAATCAAGAATTGGTTTATTTCCGAGCTGGATATTAGTAGTGCTTTTCTTAATGGAGATATACATGACCACGCCTTGGGGTCATTCTCAATTAATGGGTGTGTCTTGGTCTGAAAATTTAGTGTGTAAACTACATAAATCTTTACATGGGATTAAACAAGCGTCTAGACAGTGTAATCATAAGCTTACTAGTGTGATATTGGCTGAAGGTTTTACACAAACTCCTGCAGATCATTCACTATTTGTTAAATGTGATTCAGAATTTTTTGGCCATTCTACTATATGTGGATGATATCTTGTTGATTGGGAGTAATGATTATGTTGTGGAAGATTTTAAGAATGCTCTCAAATATATTTTGGGTTTTGAAATTGCTAGCCATGACACTGATATTTCTATTAATCAAAGGAAATACACATTGGAACTTCTTGAAGATGCATGATTCCTTGGATGTAAGCCAGTTTCAATACCTATGGAGCCTAATTTTAAGTTGTCAGAATTTGATGGTGAGTTGTTGGAAGATGCATCTGTGTATAGAAGAATCACTAGTCGATTATTGTACTTGACTCATACTCGTCCATATATTACTTATGATGTGCACAAGCTGAGTCAATACATGGCTTCTCCAAGGACAGTTCATCTCCAGGCAGCTCACAAGATCCTTAGATACTTGAAGAATGATCCAGGACAAGGCTTGTTTTATTCTGCTTCTTCAACTATTCACCTTAAAGCTTTCTCTGATGCAGATTAGAGTTCATGTCCTGATTCAAGAAGATCTGTCACAGGGTATTGTATGTTTTTAGGTGATTCATTGATCTCTAGGTGTTGTAGAAAGCAACCTATATTGTCTAGGAGCAGCTCTGAAGCAGAGTATCGAGTCATGGCTGATGCAACATGTGAGCTGGTTTGGTTGACTTCTTACTCAGTGATCTTCATTGTTCACCAACGGCTCCAGCGACTTTATTCTATGATAATCAATCAGCCTTGCACATTGCCTCCAACCCTGTCTTTCATGAGAGAATGAAATACATAGAGAATGATTGCCATGCGGTTCGAGAAAGGTTGAAAAGTTGATACGAATATCATGAGAAGCAAGAACAACCAAGAGGATGCATTGCTTGTACCCGTTGGACCACTGACTAGAGCTAAGGCCAAGAAGATTAAAGAGGCACTTAACATGCTGATTAATAGGCTGATTGAAGAGCTTTTGGACCAGGAGAGCATCTAGAATTCTTTGAGGGAGCAAGTCTATCAAGTCTAGCCCATTTTGAACCTTATTCAAGTCCAAGAAACCCCAAATTAAATGTCTCATTTTTGTGGCTAAAGAGGATGACGAAAATGGAGCCCAAGAGTCACTTTGGAGGGAGTGGAAACATCAAGAGTTGAATTCTCATTCAACTATCTATCTTTACTTTTTTTAGTTTTCAAGACAATTAAATTTCTATCTTTTCTTTCAAGTTTTCTTTCACTTTATATTCATGTAATCTCCATTGGAGAAAACACACAAATTTTTTTATAAAACTTCTTTCTGAGAGTGATTCTCTTTTGTTCCTTGTGAACACAACCGATTGCTTGGTGTGTAATATCCAACAATCACAAAACCGATTCGTCTTGGTGAGTCATATCCAGGGGATCAGTCCGACTTGATGCGTCATATCCAAGGTACAGGTAAATCAAGAGCTTTTCCGCAACTCTTATGCGACCATTCGCTCCACCATCCTTGTTCGTTGAGGCTTCGTCGTCCATCGTCCAAAGGAATATCTATCTACCAACTTTGAGAGTGAAGAATCCTTGGGAGGATCGTATCTTTTGGTATCAGAGCACACTCTTAAGTTTGATATTCTATCAATCTTTTCACCTTCTCATCTTTTCATCTTCTTTTATTCATCTTCTCATCTTTTCATCTTCTTTCATTCATCTTCTCATATTTTCATCTTCTTCTATTTTATTTTAAAATTATATTCGTCGGGCATATTAAAAAAAAAACAAACAAAAGAAAAAGAAACGAAAAAAAAACGGCTGATTTGTTTGTACGACCGCTGATTTGTTTGTACGACCGCTGATTTGTCTTAGTCTCAGCAGATTTGTTTAAGTCATCGCAGATTTGTTTAAGTCATCGCAGATTTGTTTCGGCTACAACAGATTTGTTTGAGTCACCGCAGATTTGTTTTGGTTACAGCAGATTTGTTACCACAGATTTGTATTCGCCGCCGCAGATTTGTTTCCAGTTTTTCTTACAGCACTGAAACGACTATTCCAGTTTTCTGAAACGACCATTTTGATCCTCACGGGAACAAAAGCAATTTTTGTGATTTTTGGGTTAAACATTGGGTTTGATTGGTTCTTGTTCTATATGAACCTTTGAGAATCACTTGAGTGAGGAAGTTCTTGAAAATTTATGAGAGAAAAAACTTAAGTGAAACACTTGAGAGTAAACACTTGTGAGAACCTTTACTACTAACTTGTTTGTTGAATTTTGCAGGTGTAACCATGTCTGAAAATGGAGGAAACAATAACCGTGAAGGAGAAAATAACTTCCTAATCTCCAAATGGAAGCCTTGTTGGGAGAAATACGATGGTTGATGAGAGGTGAGATGGATGCCGTACATGAAAGGTTGGACAGGGTGCAAGAGGAGGTTCAACAAAGGCAACCACAGAATTTGCCTAATCCACCGAGGAGAATTGTAAACCAGATCCGGGCACCTAGAGATGATGAGGTAGAGGATTATTATAGTCATAATAGTCACTCATCACAAGGAAGCAGAAGAAGACCTACCGTGTTCGGGAAGGCAGAAGGCAAAACAATAAAAATTGGGTGGTCTTAAGCTCAACATTCTACCGTTCAGTGGGAAAAATGACCCAGATGTCTACCTAGAGTGGGAGAAAAAAATAGAACATGCTTTTAACTTTTAGAATTGTTCGGAGATCAACAAGGTGAGAGCAGCGGCCATTGAGTTTAATGAGTATGCACTCAGCTGGTGGGATCAGCTAGTAACCTCACGAAGGAGAAATGGAGAATATCCAATAGAGACTTGGGCAGAAATGAAAGCAGTCTTGAGAAAGAGGTTTGTTCCCAGCCATTACCATAAAGATCTACATCAGAAGCTAAGGAGACTTGCTCAAGGAAGTAGGAGCGTGGAGGATTATTATGAGGAGATGGAGAATCTTTTGATAAGAGCTGATGTAGAAGAGGATCAAGAAGCAACTATGGCTAGGTTCTTAAGTGGTTTGAACAGAGATATCCAGGATCGACTTGAGATGCAACACTATGTGGAGTTAGAAGAAATGCTGCACAAGGCGATTATGGTAGAACAACAACTGAAGACGAAGAGTTCTACATGACCAACTTATGGGGCTGGAACATCTAATGCCAAACCTAGTTACCAGAGGGAAGAGAAGTTAGTCACCAATCCAAAGGTGGGCACCAAACCTGTGGTTGTCAATCCAATTACCAAGGGAAAAACCGAGGCTACTACTAGGAGAGCCCGAGAAGTGAAATGTTTTAAGTGTTATGGGGTGGGACACTATGCCAATGAATGCTCTAACAGAAAAACCATGATTCTTCTATACAAATGGAGAGTATGAATCAGAAGAAGAGGAAGTGGTTTCTGATTCACTAGAAGAACATGAGGAGATGTCGGCTAAGGGTGAGTTATTGGTAACAAGGAGATCACTAAGTGTGCAGACTAAGGCCGAGGAGCAAGAGAAAAGGGAGAACTTGTTTCATACTAGATGCCAAGTACGAGAAAAGGTGTGCAGTCTCATAATTGATGGAGGTAGTTGCACAAACGTGGCAAGTGAAACAATGGTCCAAAAACTTGGATTAGTGGTGAAACAACATCTGAAACCTTACAAGCTTCAATGGCTTAATTACAGTGGAGAGATGAAGGTCAACAGCCAAGTGTTGGTTCCTATTATCATAGGAAAGTACGAGGACGAGGTTCTATGTGACGTGCTACCCATGGAGGCAAGCCATATTCTTCTTGGTAGGCCATGGCAATCCGATCGAAGGACAAACCATGATGGATTCACTAATCGGTATTCTTTTGAGTTCAAAGGGAGAAAGTTCACTTTGGTTCCGTTAACTTTCATGAAGTTTATTAAGATCAGTTGTTACTTACGCAGAGGAGAGAAACAAACACTTTGAGCGACCCCACAAACACTTACCACCAAAAAGAGAGTGGGAGCTTGAGAAAAACCCAGAAAAAAAGCCTGTGATAGTAAACCCGTGAGAGAACACGTCGTACTTTGAGAGAGCTTGTGAGAAAAGGAGAGCAATGTTTCTGAAACAACCAACAATTGTACCTATGTACAATGAGACTCTTTTTACCTCTAACAATCTTAACCATGTTTTGTCTGGTTGTGAAGTCTCTTATTTGCAGGATCAGTTCAACTTGGCACACATGAAAAGAGACGTCCAAAGGATTTGTGGCATGGGCGCTATTTGCAAGAGAGCTGAATCAGAAGGGAACCCACAAGATAAGAGTATTCTTGTGATTATTCATAGTGTATTATTGACTGTTTTATCTATGGAGTTTATGCCAGAACATGTCATGCAAGTTGTTGAAAGATTTTCTAAGATGGCACACTTCATTCCATTGCATAAAACTGGTCATGTTTTACATGTTGAGTTTGCTTATAACCATTCTATACATTCTGCTACTAAGTTTTCACCATTTCAGATTGTTTATGGTTTTAATCCTTTAACTACATTGGATTTATCACCATTACCTTTCCATGAGCGTGTGAATTTAGATGGCCAAAGAAAGGCTGAACTTGTTAAGCAAATTCATGAGAAAGCAAGGGTGAACATTGAGAAGAGGACTGAGCAGTACCAAAAGCAAGCAAACAAAGGACGACAGAAGGTGATATTTGAACCAGGAGATTGGGTTTGGGTTCATATGAGAAGAGAGCGCTTTCCGTCGGAAAGGAAGTCCAAAGTGAAGCCAAGAGAAGATGGTCCATTCCAAGTCTTAGAGCGGATCAATGACATTGCTTACAAGCTAGAATTGCAAGGTGAGTATAATGTGAGTAATTCTTTCAATGTTGCTGACTTGACTCTTTTTGATGTAGGCGAACCTGATTTGAGGTCAAATCATTTTCAAGAGGAGGGGGATGATACGAATATCATGAGAAGCAAGAACGACCAAGAGGATGCATTGCTTGTACCCGTTGGACCAGTGACTAGAGCTAAGGCCAAGAAGATTCAGGAGGCACTTAACGGGCTGATTGAAGAGCTTTTGGAACAGGAGAGCATCCAAAATTCTTTTGGGGAGCAAGTCTATCAAATCCAGCCCATTTTGAACCTTATTCAAGTTCAAGAAAACCCAAATTAAATGTCTCATTTTTGTGGCTAAAGAGGATGACGAAAATGGAGGCCAAAAGTCACTTTGGAGGGAGTGGAAACATCAAGAGTTGAATTCTCATTCAATTATCTATCTTTATTTCTTTTAGTTTTTAAGACAATTAAATTTCTATCTTTTTTTTCAAGTTTTCTTTCCCTTTATATTCATATAATCTCCATTGGAGAAAACACACAACCTTTTTTATAAAACTTCTTTTTGAGAGATTCTCTTTTGTTCCTTGTGAACACAACTGATTGCTTGGTGTGTAATATCCAACAATCACAAAACCGATCCGTCTTGGTGAGTCATATCCAGGGGATCAGTCCGACTTGTTGCGTCATATCCAAGGTACAGGTAAATCAAGAGCTTTTCCGCAACTCTTATGCGACCATTCGCTCCACCATCCTTGTTCGTTGAGGCTTCGTCGTCCATCGTCCAAAGGAATATCCATCTACCAACTTTGAGAGTGAAGAATCCTTGGGAGGATCGTATCAAAAGTGGTTTTCTGAATACTCTTCATGTGAAATCAGAGCATCAATTAGCTGATATATTCACAAAAACAGTGCAACCGGGTCTCTTCAAGAGTTTATTGTCTAAGATGGGGAATTCACAAGTTGTTCCTTCCATCTTGACGGGGGTGTATTGGAGTTAATTATATTCCCGTTATGTAAATGTGATTAAATCGGAACTAACCCATCCATAGTATATATACTTCTAACAAACTCTAAAGTTGTAAACTTAGTTCATTAATCAAAATCAGATTCTTCATTTTGATTCTCTTCTTGGGAGTTCTTATACCTCTTTATGTCATCTCCTCTCTTGATTTCCATTAGCAGACTTACCTCATTAAAACTTTATTGATGTCTTAAAATCCTTTCAGATATCAAATTTGTTTTGGGGTGTTATTGGATGTCAACTTTAGAAAGAGTTTGATGATTTTAAGACATCATCAAAAAAATATAGAAAGTAAATAATTTACAGATTTTAAATAATTACTAGAGAGTTTTCTATAATCTTGTTGATTAGATTTTTCACATCATAGAGAATGATTTTGAGAATGCCTTATCAAAGTACAATACTTTGGTGATTATATTTTGTGAAGGAAAATGTGTAAAATCCATAAACCAATAACATAATATTTTAATTTAGTGACAAAATGCAATTCTTTCTTCATAAAAGTTGAATAACATAAGACTTTTATTGACTTTATAAAATCATAAATCCAATAACTCTAGATTTATGAAAATTTTAGAGTACTTTTTACAAATATATAAACCTATAACACCAAACTTTGAAAGAGTTATAGAAAATCTTAATTAAATAACACTATAATCTTTATAAATCTATTTAAATACACAAATCAATAACACTTCTTTATTTTTTTTACTAACAAATTGGTAATGTATTAAGAAGCTTTAAATAACACTTAGCCGCTGTCTTTTATATTAATCAACTTGTAATATAGCTGGACTAACTACACTTATACAAGTCATATTACAATTCGATTGTATCAAACTAGTTAGATTTGAATTGAATGACACAAATTTCAAATTAATGTGGTAAAATATATACAAACAAAGAGTTTCATTTACAAAATATATTAAAAAAATCGAAAATAAAAATAAATAATAAACAAATATCACAAAGTTGGATGAGACTCCATTCGATTTTAATATCAAGTTAATCTCATTTACCTAAAATCGTACATAAATTGTTTATAATGTTCACTCAAATTATTTTATTTTTAGCTAACTAATAATTATTTACGAATATAAAATAATTTTAAAAGGTATAAATAGCACTTAGTCTATCATTTTATTCTTCATTATACAGTTGTCGTCAACCGAGAGGTCTTTTATATTAGAGAATTTGTAGTATAGATTAAATACAACAATGCTAATCATATTACAATTCGATTAAGTTATTGTTAAAAAAAAAATCGACATAGCTCCCAGTTTAGTGACGTTCTTACTGTGATTTCTGATTCAAGCTTCGGTAGCACCCACCGATTCATTCTTCGATACGCCTTCCAAACCTCCATCTATATGCATTGGCGGGAAAGTAATCAGAGGAGACACGGGAAGTTCCCAAAGACATTGGTAGTACAGTTCGAAATCGTCATAGCACAGTACGTTGCAACGTCACGGCAAGATTATTGAGGGGCTGCGCGAATGGTTCAGAACAAGGGGTTGAGGCATTCCACTTTGTCTGTTCTCAGCTCTTTATTATTTTTATTCTCTAAAACTTTAGTTTCTTCTTCTTCTTTTTTTACGTCAAAGATTATATTCAGTTAATCAGGAGAATCCAAATACAATTCGTTCGTTAGCCATATAGGCGGGTTACAAGTATCAGAGTAAAAAGACGCAGTAGTACAACCAAGACGGGCTAACTTATGAGCCGCTACATTACATTTTCGCCGAGCGAAAACAAAAGAAATATTGGTGAAATTTCTTGACCAGTACGCAATATCAAGACATAAACTCGTGATGGAAACATCAATGGATAAACCATTAACGATGTTAATCAAAGTATCACAATCGCCTTCAAAGATAACTGATGTGAAGCCCTTAAAGCGCCTTTGCTTCCGCTTCCAATGGAGTAGAGGCCAAGGATAGTTGAGCTGACCCCAGAACTGAGGTGAACCTTGATGATCCCGAAGGATCTAGCCACCCGTGACCAGAGAGGATGTCATAGAAAAACCCGCATCATAGTTGCATTTAAAGATTGCAGCCGGAGGAGGAGACCAAACTGGGGTATTGATATGCTGGCCACTTAAGGAGTGTTGTGATGAGAGTGGATAAAAAGTGTGTGTCCATTCTAGGACCTCCGCTATCGCTCTGGTGACTAACTTTGTCGAACTCTCATAGACCTTATTAAACAGGAAATTACTACGTGTTGTCCAAAGTCATCAAAGAATCCAATAAGGTAAAACAATTTGTTCCTTGGTAAAACTATGAACATTTTGTAGCTTAAGAATGCTGGTAAGAGTGGTGTCAAGATCATTTGAGGATTGACGTAAACTCGTAAGGGGTAAATTAGTCAGATGCCATGTCGTTAATGCAAATGGGCATTCGAAGAAAATATGGTTAATTGTTTTAGTAGAGAGACCACAACGCACACAAATCGGATTAAGATTCAAATCCCGTGTATTAAGTCGAGAAGTTAAACTAAAAGCTGGGGATAAAAGATTTCATTAAAAATGTTTAATCTTTGGTAATATTGGTAATCTCCAAATCCTGTATTTTATGTCTATAGATCCATATGGAGGCACCGAACGAGTTTCTTCTTCTCACTGCTCAAAGATGCATATATTATAACAATGATTTTTGTGATGAATGAAATTTTACATTCATACGAAAAGAAAAATTTAACATATGATTTCAAGTATACCAAAAATAGATATATTTTTTAATATCTGCATATTAACGCGGGTTCTAAACAAGTTTCTAATATTTTACTAGATTGTATTGCATTTTATTTTATAGTATGTAAAGACACATTATTAATATAAATCAGCGTATACAAAATGAGATCGTATTGTATTACTTTTTTTATTTACTAATAATTACTTTTAAAAAGAAAAGATAATTATGAAACTATAAATAGCTTTAAGTCGAGTATTCTATTTTTCCCCGTCAACGAGAGAGACGACTACAGTCGTCGACGCCGTCAACACCGATCATTTATTGTATTAACACAAATTTTGATTTCCACATCTAACGCCGTCAATTATTTCCGTCGATCTCCTTCCTCAAATCTCTCCCCAGACCATTCTTAGCTGTACAAAGACTCTCTCTCTCTCTCTCTAGAAACACTGATTCAACAAAGAAGAGAAGAATCAAATCTCCAAAAATTTGATCGTCGTTGAAGCTTCGTCTCAAGTTCGTCTTCTTTGCTCCATTTTTCTTCTAAATCTCATATAGTTTCTGGATCTGTAATTTTTTTAGGCCTGATCAATCCTAGGGTCTATGAACTGTAGTAGAATTTTGTGGTGTCAAATCTCGTGTTTGTGTTTAGATTTAAGCGAATAAATCTGTAATACGTATTGTTCGGAACTCGATTTTGCCATTGTTGATTTCAAATACTGATCCTGAGTTCCTCAGTTTCAGCCAAATATGCAATTCTCAGTCTTAAACTATCTTGCAAGTATATCAATAATTCTAAAGTTTGTGTAGTTTCTAGCTAGTGTTTTGGAATCGGAAAATGGCTAGTCGAGTTAAAGAAGACGAGAAGAACGAGCGGATTATTAGGAGTCTTCTCAAACTTCCTGAGAACAAGAGATGTATAAACTGTAACAGTCTTGTAAGTTTTGCTCTTCTTTTTACTGTTTTCATCATTTCAATCAAACCAAGGAATTTGAGACAAGTTTCTTTTATGTTTCCTCATATGATTCTTAGGGACCACAATATGTTTGCACTACTTTCTGGACTTTTGTTTGTACTAACTGCAGTGGAATACAGTAAGTTTCTAGATTCTGTACTTTTATCTCCCTATTCTTGTGTAATACTAGTGTTCATGGAAATGTTATTGATCTGCATATGTATTTTGAACAGCCGTGAGTTTACACACCGTGTTAAATCGATATCAATGGCGAAATTTACCTCACAAGAAGTTACTGCTTTAAAAGAAGGTGGGAATCAGGTAAACGAGCTATTCTTTTGATGACTGATGAGTTTTTTTTTTCTTGGCATTTGTGATTTTAGTGTCATGTGTTTTTGATTTTGCCTTGTAACAAACAGCATGCTAAGGATATTTATTTTAAAGGACTTGATCAACAGCGGCAGTCAGTGCCTGATGGCAGGTATCACAAATCTCTCTTATTGTTGTAGAGACGATGGATGTGTTACATTGACTGATTGTTCTTTAATCTGTTAGTAATGTAGAGCGGTTAAGGGACTTCATCAGACATGTATATGTAAATAAAAGGTATACGAATGAGAAGAATGATGACAAGCCTCCAAGTGAGACACGTAGTTCTAGTGGGTCTCGAAGTCCACCATATGAAGATGTATCTGATCGTCGTTACAGCGACAGATCAAGTCCTGGTGGGAGAAGTCCAGGGTTTGAACCAGGTAACAGGAATGTTGGTAATAACAAAAAAAGCCCTGCTCGTCCTGAGATCCTGAATGATTGGCGCAGAGAGGATAGATTTGGGGGTAGAAAAACATCAGACGAAGGCTCCCAATCACCTGAACAAGTAAAAGACTTGGGTTCAGCTAGCCCTCCTGTAGCTCGACCTGTTAGGGAAATTTTAGGTGACAGTGTTATTCCTCTTCGTGTGGGAGAGCCTCCAAAACCCCCTGTCAGCCAAATTACCGATGCTTCCGCACACGCAAAGGTTTGGGTTCATCTTTTTCACAGTGCATGAAGGATGTAAAGTATATATGAGCCATTGATGCTCTGCTTATATTCATAACCCTTTACCTATATGAAGTTGTTGTAGCACATGCATACGAGGTAATACCATCTAATTCGAGATGAAAGAAAAATGTTGATGTTTTCTGTTTGTTGTTGTTTCAGTCAGCTACATCATTGAGTACTTTAATGTCCACAAATGAGAAGCCACCAGAAGTGAAGCTGGAGACTACTTTAAGCCTGATTGATTTTGATACTGATTTTGAACCTCCTGCTCCATCTGTTGCAATACAAGCACCACAATCAACCACACCTCAGCCTGCTCCACAGCCAGCAACTTCATCTAATAATAACTGGGCATCTTTCGATGCTGCACCCAGTGCCCCTAGTTTAAATGCATCGCAGCCACCACCCAGTGGAAACACACTGGATTCACTTCTCTCTCAGTTGGCAGTAACTTCTTCTGTGCCAGGTCAGACGTCTACACCATCTAGCGGACCTGTGCATCTTGGTCATTCCACGTCACAAATCTTTGCACCATTTCCGAATGAACATTCAAGTGAACAGGTGGGCACTTCAGTGCATGGTCTCTCATAGAATTGCATAAAATTTTGCTTCCAAAATGTAATGTGCTTATGCTTCTCGGATTTTTGTAACAGCCATGGAACACGGCACTTGCATC
This sequence comes from Crucihimalaya himalaica, assembly GCA_004349715.1. Lineage (NCBI taxonomy): Eukaryota > Viridiplantae > Streptophyta > Magnoliopsida > Brassicales > Brassicaceae > Crucihimalaya > Crucihimalaya himalaica. Next base: position 618,747 of record SMJT01000106.1, on the reverse strand, counting down.
TAATGTACAAAGGTCAATGAGTGCACCATCATTGCAACCTCTTCAAGGAGTCCCCACTGGTGGCCTGCAGTCTTCTGAGGTTAAACCTTCCGGAAGAACAGAATTACCAGCGGTATCAATTTATTTTAGCCATTTGACCTGTGCTATTTCTATATCTTACCATCTTTGGGAGTGTAAATGACATGCTAACCACTCTGCAGGATTTATTCACTGTAACCTACCCATCATACCATGCAGCAGTACCTGGGTGGCAAGCTGGTCCACCTCATGGTATGCACTATGGCATGCAGCAGTATAATAACCCCATGGTACAGTTTTTCTGATAAAGAATTTTGAATCCATAATGAATTTGAGCATCAGTGACATCTCAGCCTGTTGTTTTCTCGTTATTAATATTCTATTTCCTGCAACAGCCTTACCAGAATGTCCTGCAGCCAGCCAAGTCAATGAACCCGTTTGACTTCAGCACTGGGCCACCATCACAAACACAAACGGTATGTCCTCTATCTCATTCGACTTATCCAGAATATAATTTTTGTGCGGAAGGAAGCATGTTTTGGAAATTATCTTTTAGCGAAATTGCTACTTTGGCAGCTGAACAGATGTTGACTTGAGATCATAATGAAATACTTACGAAAACTTAGCTTATGAGTTAATTGGTTAACCCTTTCACTTTACTCAGTCAACATCTATAATCAAGCAACTTGACTTACCAAAGTAGATATACAATAGTCGATTGGTGATTACGTGCTAAATGATGTGAATACTGTACAGGAAAATCAGTTCCCTCCCATGGCTCCTCTGCAAGGTGCATTACCTCCTTCAGGCATGATGCCTTCTCAAGGAGTACACAATCATTTCAATATACCTTCTCAAGTCTCAGCCCATCCATCTGCAATGCCACCAAGTAAACCATGCCATTACTTTGTTATTCTCTTCTATTGAATGATGTGTTTACTCTTATGAATTGTTTGATGAACTATTTGCTCCAATTTTCAGGGTACATGCCTCCTCAATTACCAGGAAACATGCCACCTAGGTATGACCTTTTGATTCAGTTAATCCATTAGTGCTTGCTTTAAAAGTGATCCCCATGACTCCATACAAAGGCTTTTAGCAACCTTCCTCAAGATTTAGATGAAAACCTCTGCTTATTTTATCTTTCCAGAATCGTTTCTAAAGTTATAGCCGTCTGTTTTTTGCAGCAATGTGAGCCCAATTGGCGACATGAACGCTTCATATGACGCTCAACAAACATATCAAAATTTTGGAAGCTCATTTGCTGCTGCAGTTCCTTTGAACCCAACTTCTTTTCAATCAAGAGGAAACCCGTTTGGGTAAGAACGAGCAAGAATATTAGCTTGAGAGAGCTATGTTATGCGCGAGGACTGCGTTTGGGTTCTAAGGTGTAGTATAAGGTGTCAAATTGAATACAACCATGGGTTAAATGGGGTGGTGAACGAGGGAAGGTACGAGCCACGAACTTGCAGAACAATTGGGTTTGTGAGTGTTAGATGATTTTTTTTTATAAGCATCAAAAATGTTTTGAAATAGGTTTGATATTTATTCTTTGGTCTTTCTATATTTCATTTCCCTTGTTGTGATGTTGTAATAAACTTGAGGGTGGTGAGTCTATTATATCTTTTTTTCTTGGCTATTGTCTTTAGTAAAATCTTCAGGCTCCTTTGTGTTGTATGATTTTGTAAAAGGGTTTACACTTTTGACCATAAAATCTTGTAAAAATTGAATATTGGCAATTTAGAATTTGCTTTTGTGAGACTGTTAAGGTTTGGTGAAATTTCTCTACTTCTCTCAACTCTCAACACCATTTGTTTGTGTATGAATGACTCAACACAAATACTCACACTGAACTTGTACCAGATTTTAAAAATACCCAAACTGGACATAAATTCCTAAACCCAATTATCTGATACCAGAATGGAACTGACCCGAACCTGAATGGGTATCCGAGTGCCCATGCCGACTGCATAAGAGACCCTCTTGTCCAATATGGAGTCTTTGATATGGCTCCAAGTTTAAACTAAAACTTGTAGCTTTTTAGCCATTTAGCACCCAATTGCTTAATACTATAAATATAGAGAGATGTATGTGTAATAATAATGTGTATACGCTTCATGATTAGAGACCCCGTTAGGGTCACATACTCACAGTATTACCAATGTATAGCTAATAATTATATCAACCTTTCTTTGATCCTAAATAATCTACAGTACAAATATATGATGCTTTCACACAGTTCCCCAATCTTAAATCTTCTATTCTATATATTTTCCAGCCAAATCCACATTACCGAGATGAAACGAGAGGTGACAAAAAGCTCTCTGTGGTGATCTCTCATGTTGTTTGTCTGCTTTTCAGTACCATTGGAGCCACCAACATCCAAACTGCAACAACCATTAAATCGACATTTCAACATCACCACATGTCTTGATTCCTATTAAAAACGGGTTAAAGAGAGTTTTTATGTTTACTTACTGTAAACGCCAACTGCGAGCCATTCGTTAACTATCCTTACCCAAGTACTTGTCCACCCAACGTCAATTGTCCACCTAACGAAAAAAAACCCCGGGTATCGAATTATCGATGGAACCACGAATAATTACAAAGCTTAGTAGTTTATTTTTAATAGATGGATAATATTAGTGTGTCAAAAAACTTACTTTTTCATGGAATGATGAATGTTCCAGCCAACAAGTAGCATTGCAAAGTACATTGCTCCGGTAGCAAACACAAAATGGAAGAATCCGTATCCGTAAGGTATTGCATCTTCCTCATGATTCTCATCTTTTCTAAACTGTAAAAGGCCACTTGCTATTAGTCAAGTTTCTCTTTTGGAGTTTTGCAACAAATTAAGTTGGCAGAGCTCATAGATAACAGACCTGGAAACATTGGGAATCTACACCCGTGGAGAATGTTGCGATTACCATTGCAAGTAGTGCAACAACAAAGCTCTACAAAATACATATATATTAGAAAATCCGTTTAGTACCTTCTTTATAATCTCAAAAATTCTGAAAGGTCACCAATAGATTCTTGGAAAAGTTCAAGATTTTTTACTATGACGGTAAGCCAGTCTGTTTTGCTAGAAGATTCGGCTTTTCTGTTGCAAGTTTCTCCTACTGGCTCACTGCAAAACAAAATTTGTACCCATGAAACAAGTACTTTATTGATCATATATATACATAGAGACTACACTAATTGCTTGACGTTCATCTGATTGTTATTGTAGTGGTTGTACGTAGTATTAAAGAGATAAAATGAAACATGCCTTCGAATGGCGCACCAACAGATGAACACAACATAAAGCCCCATAAGCGCCGGAGTCAAGAATCCAGCATTGACCTTTATATGCAAGCAGACGAAATATTTCTCAAAAATCCTCATATATACATATAATGATGGAAGAATACTATTGTGAGAACCTCGAAACTGGGACTCACTTTGGGGTGGAGAGATATACTTGTCATGAGTTGGATGAGAAACAAAGTCCATGTGATGAAAAATATGTTTAGAAGGCATGATGGATATGGCACATACCAAATGTACATCAAAATCACCCCTAGTATGCATACGGTGTACGCAGTAGTCGCTAAAAGCATCACATGGACACGGCTGCAACATTAAAAGCTTCATCAGAAAACACAACTCATTGTGTATGTATCCCAATTATATAAGGAACAGTCTCATTGGGGTCTAACCATCTTTCTGCATCTTTTTGGGCTTGGAAACATTCATTGAGCCATGTAATGAAACTGATGATACTAATGAGCTGAATAAGGAGAAAGACCCTATAAAAACAAGACAGAGAATAAATAGAGGTTAATTAATGATTAGCTTCCGAGATTAATTTAAACCATCACATAGTTTCTGAAATAGGAGTAGAAACTATACCCTGCACCAAAATGGGCAATCTCCCCTGCAAAGCAAAGCAAAGAAAAAAGCTATTCTAGTTACTTGTCATGATGCTAATAGAATTCTGATACAAAAAAAGATTAATCGAGGACGATTAGCCTTATACCGTAAAGCTGAATAATGGAAGAAGGTAACAAGAAAGGGAATATGGTTAAGCCAGCCAACATTAGAAGCTTAGCAAACCACCATCCTGAATGCCATTTATCTCGCGATGAATGCGTCTTTGATGTGCCAACGGTTGAAAGGAACATAATAAAATAGAACAGCTAGGAAAACAGTTAAGGCAAAAATGTCTCTGAAACCATGGATATAGTGTATACGAATATATAACTGAGTCAATAAGTTAAAAAGGATACAAAACATCCAAAGCTAACTCGTAAAACTCCTTCTGTCCCTAAACATTCTCCACCGTCTTTACAATTCTTGAATTCTGCAATAATGAATAAACCTACAATCATCAATTAATCTGGAAAAAAAAAGTTAAATCGTAAAATTTCATGGGGCTAGAGACTCAAGTAACCATACTTCTCATTTCGGTCAAGGCACCTCGGCCATAATCGCGCAAGGCCCAAGCCAGCAGATTTGCCGAGAGGAATATCAGACCGTAGACATATCGAGCCATCCATGGATTACAACCATTACGGAACTGGATAAACCATGAACCGTTCTTGATTCCTTCATAGCCATTGTTGTCAATGCTTGTACCGGTCTCCATAGGTCTTTACACTTAGCAGACTCTCTCTTCTTCATGACATTGGAAGATCAGAAATGCTTGGCTGATCAATACCATCAATCCCGAATCTCCCGGTCCTTGGGAAGACTGTCTGTTATTTATAAGACCGGACTAAACACAAGAAAGACACTCCAGAAGCGTGTAGTGTTCTTCCTTCAGAACAAAGAACCTAAAACAAGAAACCATGAACATTAAGGCACATATGCATAGATAAGATGAGTGTATGCTTAAAAGTGCTATCTTCTAGACTGACAATAGAGTACGAGAAATAAGTTTAAAATGAGAAACATAATTTTTCATCGTTCATTTCTAAACAGAAAGCATTTGTTATGTATTTTTGTTAAGTAGAACATAACAAAATAATACGTGGAATACAAGTTTGCTTAACAAGAAACTTTTTAAGGCATGCTTTCAATATCGCACAGACGTCAACGAAATCTCTAATCTATCCTACTTTGAATGAAGTACCCATTAACCCAAAAGACATTAAAATTATTAAACTTACAGAAGTCAAGATGTAGAAGTATCTATTTATGAAATATCAGGAAAAGAGGTATAATAAAACTAAGAAGTGGCCACTGGCCAAGAAACTTTTATATTGAGAGGGAAACGATAGCATAAAAGAAGAGATCATAAAAAAGGAAACAAGTCCTTATAATTGTTTTGTGGAATGAATGTATACAATTTGCATTCTAAATGTAACGTGTACGGACGCTATTGGGCTCACAAATCTTTATGGAAGTGAGCAAATTGTTAATGCTATGCAGCCATATCATACACACTTTTTGCTTCTTCTTTTTTTTTTTTCTTTTTTTCTCCTACCAGAAATTGAGAAAAGCAAACTTATTTTTAGAGTTCACAAGTCCACTTTATGGAGAACTGTGGTTAGTGGTTACCTCTCAAACAATTAGAAAAGGATATAACCAGAAAAAAAAAGCAAAAGGATCAGCCGAAATATATTTGATATGATAAAAAAACTATATTATATGATCATATGAAAACAATAATATCAATCGTATTAGTTAGTCATAAAAAATAAAGTTATAAGGTTAAGAGTTTAAACACCGGAAACAAAAAGGAAACTAATCTAACGTGCAGACCCGCAAATTTCTTAGACGTTAAAGAAGATATCAAAATTGTATTACATATCGATGGTGATAAGAAGAAGTTAGATAAATTCCAAAGTTATTCTTTTAGATTGTAATAGTATCAAAACAACTTTTTTGTAAGAAAAATGAAAAACCCTAAAATCTTAGTATTCTAATTAGACTAGGAAAAACTACTAAATTTTTAATAATTTATATGAAATACAAATTCGTAGTAGTAATTATTCTAATCCAAGCTCATTACAAGCATGGCCTTGGATTGTATTGACCAATAAAACTAAAAGCTTTCTTGCGACAATTTTTTCATAATTGAATTTTGTCATTAGGAAAAACCGAAAAAGAAAGAAAACGTATAAATGAAGCATAGAGAAGAGCCATGTACCTGGAAATCTGGCATTGGTTATACTAAAAACTCCATATGCCTATTTAATCACCCATAAATTAAGGTTTTAATTATGTTAAAGTTACGTCTAATCTGTTTTAAAAAGCTAGATAATTAGCTAAAGCAAAGAGAGGGGAAAAAAAAAGATAGGAAAAGTGAGTATTGACTGGTCCCTCTCTGCCTCAAATATTTTTGAAGAAAATAATTTAATTTAACATTTTGGGTTGCAGAAGAAATTTAGTTTTTGGATTCCCAGAAAACTAATGAAAATACAAAACTCGAATCCCATTTTCAATTTATCAAGAAACATAAGGGCATCGCAGGATTCATATTAAACACTTTAAAAATCAAATTCTTATTAGTAACAAGTAGCAAGCACGCACATGCATGTTACTAAATCTGATAGATCCAGAAAGAAAGAATGAAAAAATAAAGATTGAAGAGAACCTTTCTTTTTTTTTTTTTCTGGTGCAAAAGCTCACGATCGGATCTGGAGATGTAAGAAATGTTTCTTAACAGAGGTTTAACTTACAAATGAGAAACCCAAAAAAGATCTTAGAGAATAATGTGAAAAAGAAGAAAAAATTAATGATTTCAGGTTTTGGTGTTTCGTTTGAGTTTGATATTTTGCCTTTGTTCTCTCTTTCAAAATACTTCTTTCTTATATATGTGTCGTGTTGCTATGCGTAGTATATAAATTGTGAATCTTTTTTTTCCCTTCTCTTTTCTTTTTTATCTTTACAATCTTATTTATGTTACCTAATATGTAAGCATATTCAATAATGAAGATCCTCTTTCCATCTTAACAGTTTATTTTTCTTTTTGATAAAAGTTAAAAATTATATTCTTACGATCTTGTTCTGTCACCTAATTTGTATGATTATTTTTTGCTTTTCCCGTTAAGTTGTTTTTTTTTTTTTTTGTCAACTTCCACCGTTAAGTTTAGTGTCTCGACTCGATAGTCTGGTATCTTCTAACTTTCAAGTAAAACAATGATAATTTTAGAAAAAATAATTTTTACCTACACGCACTATACGATATTACATAACTATATATATATGAATTATCAAAATGTTATTTTAATTACGCTAATAAAATGATATACATAGATTATAAAACATTATATAAACACACATACGAATTATCAAAATGTCATTCTAACTACAAAAAGTATTAAAAATAATATTTACACAATATATAATATATATAGTAAGTTTGAGTAGAGAAAAAAATAAAAATATAGATATTTAATCCAGTAATCTCTTATGTATGAAAAAATAGTTTTGAAGTATATAATAATCTCACATTTTAAACAAAGAGAAATATAATTCTTAAAAAATAGTATTTTATTAACAAATTGAGGCGATAGGCGGTGCACGAACACCTAGTCGTATACGCGGACGCATAGAATGGAGCCTAGACGGATTAGATATTTTAAATATATATATATATATATAAAATAATATTTACACAATATATTATATATAATATATAGTAAATAAAACTAATATACTTTAGTTTTAGTAAAGAAAAATAAAATAAAAATACAGATATAAAAAATCCAATAAACTCTTATGTATGAAAAATTAGTTTTAAAATATATAATAATTTTACATTTAATATATATATATATATAACTCTTAAAAGTAGTATTTAAAGAAATATTTAATTATCGTAATTTTTTATTATTTCTTTAACTGCTGCCTAAAATCCATTCAGGCGTTTGTGTAGACCGCGTAATATCTGTGAAATATTAGACGTCTGAACTATTTGAAAACGTCAAAACTACCGTATAGTTTAAATTTGAGGTGTCTGATAACCGCGTAGTGCCTAGACGCGCCTAAGATATCTAAGACATATATATATATATATATATAATATCTAATCCATCTAGGCGCCGCCTACGCGTTCACGTATACGGCTAGACGCTAGGCGTTCGCGCAACGCCTAGCGCCTCAATTTGTTAGTAAAATATTACTTTTAAAAATTATATTTTATTTTTTTTAAAATGTGAGATTTTTTTATATTTCAAAACTATTTTTTTCATAAGTAAGAGCTTATTAAATTTAATATCTGTATTTTTATTTTGATCTTTACTAAAATTAAAGTATAAGTATATTAGTTTTAGTTATTATATATATATAATATATTTTGTAAATATTGTTTTTAATACTTTGTATATGTCACTGTGCATTATATGTTTGTTGGTTGATTAACACATCAATTAATTAAACCTAATGTGCATACTACTACAATCGAATGGTATGTCGATGTAGCACTTTAGGATCGAATCCACAAAAAATAAAGATTACACACCAAAGATACGAGATTCAAACTAAGATAGAGCAAATGATTTTTGAGTTTTTGTTTGTTTAAATTCATAAAAATGCAAATAAAAGACAAGAAATTAAAATGCAAGAAGTCAAACAACAGAAAAGCATTGGACCATGTGTTTAACTATCATGAGAATGGATCAAGAATCAGAAAACGATGCAAGAGGTTGAATTAAGCACCATCCTAAAACATGAAACTCACAAATATGACTAATCCACTTTCTTGGCACTAATCACTTCACTAATCACTTATCGTCATAATTTCCGTTCGCAAATAAATGATCAAAGAGCATTACAAACAAGTCCAATTAGTTTACTAAAAACCCTATTCATCAACTCACGTTGGCTAGGAATGTAAAACTCATAAAAGGTTTGGTTCAACCATTTTCACAAACACCTTCCGGGCATGGATTGCTTAAGATCTAGATTTTGAGTGATCAAGTCAAAACTATCATTAAGATCAACGTAAATGACGAATCTAATAACATGCGACCTATATCATCATCATCATCTAACCATCAAATCATCCTTATCTAGCATAACCCATGATCAAACCAAAAGATTACCTACTAAACATGATGAAAGCAAATTAAAAGTGTATAAACATAAAAATAGAGATAGAGATGAAGAATTCTTCACTAAAGTGGCATGAAATGATAAAGATCAATCTAAAATATCAAGAGGAGAGTTTGGATCTAAATCCAACTTTAGAGAAGAGAAACTTAGGTGTAGAATGTCTCAAAATTGCTTATATAGCAAAAGCAGACGAACCGGATCTACCTTTTAACAAACTGGGTTTTGATCCAGTTTTTGATGTTTTGCAGATGTCCATCGGACGTCAGGAACCCGATGCAGATACCCGATTGTGAGCATCGACCGTCACTATCTCGATGCATATACCCAATGATCCTTCTGGAAATTTTGCTCCGATGTCTGAAAATGTGCAGCGGTCGGTAGAATATTTTTAGAAATGTAAAATTAAAATTGGAAATGTAAAATTAAATTAATATTTTTAGAATAGTTTCTAACGTAGAGTGTTGCGTTCAAATCCAAATCTGATGGAAGCAAATTAGCAAAACAAAAGTTCTTTCTTTCTTTTTTTTTTTTTAATCTTCTTTTTGTCGTCAAACAAGTTTTGAAACAGTATCAATATATAAGCATTGTCATTTATTGAACATACTACATTTGGATAAAATGTAAACAGATAATACGGAAGCTTTCACGGGGAAGATTCTTGAACATAATGAACAAAAAATGTATATCTTGGAGGATTTGCCGCACAAAGATGGAATATCTATCCTGGGTTATGAATGTGAGACGTTTGGATTTATAGGACATATCAAGATTGGTGACATAACAAATCTTCAAAATTTCAATACTAAGATTTCTGTAAAAAAACATTTGACACTTGCTAGCTTGTTAGCTATTCAATTTCTCATAATACAAGATATCTGAGAAGAATAAATTGGACTTTTAATATATTTGTTTCAAACTCACATGCATGTTATGAGGGTTCTAATAATAAAAAGTCATAACCTCTGACTAAATTGTTAAAAAAAAAAAAAAATTGGGATAAAAATTTCGTCCTATAGGTTTGGATGCATCTCTTAGGTGCATGTATTCTATGTAATCGAGTATTTTAGCGCTACATGTATTCTAGATCATGCTTACCATTTAACAACTTCTGATTAATTTAACAATTAGTTCCTTGGGGTATTTAGGGGTATATGGATCTATTCTACAAAGGCTTGAATAACTTGATGGGTAACGCCCATATTTCGTCTAGAGGGTTATTAGTTAGACAATCATGAATTAACAGGACCACATAGGCAATTTTGCATGGTCCATGATCAAGATCTAGGCCATGTAAGTCATCCATACCTTTACGAGCGAGCTCATGGCTACTTATATCCTTCATAAGGGGCATACAATTTTTTTCTTTTTTCATCGGCGGGCATTATCATAAAGAAAAGTATAGAAAATGTTTAAAGTAGGAGTTTGGGACACGAATGGCAACACTCTCCAAATCACCACATCCTTCTATGAGATTCATGTTTCCTTCCGAATTACAACATTCAACTCTTTTCTTATCAATCCTTTATAAATATATAGTTTAGGCTTAGACTATATTAGTTAATAATTAATTAACGATGAGAGTCACATAAGGAATGATACGATAATAAGCACATGGGTAGCAAAATCATAACTTTTAACCACTCTTCCCATAATAACATTATTCCGCATTCATCCTTTTAATCATTCTATATAGTTCTACCTACAACTTTAATTTCTCGTATATTCTAAGAAAACACAATCCCATCTTTTGACTTTAGAACGAAATAAAAAGGATCAATAATAAGTGTAGCTAAACGAAGACAAACCTACTAGATATAATGCTATTTAAGATCCCAAATCTGAACATCAACACAACACATTAATATATTCACACGACGGTCTCATACTCATATATAAGTTTCGGACCATAATAAATATACAGTACCTGTGGACCGTGAATAAACAAAAACATTACGTTCATACAATATATAATAACATCGTCGACCTTTAAGTTAGAAGTTAGAACCATGCATTAGCGTCCACGTAAGTTAATCAAGTCTCAACGACAAGATTTTTTTTAATTCTGGAACGGTCTAAAATTAAAAACTATACTAAAGTGCTTAAAAAATTATAGTTACATAGTGGAAAGAACTTTTATATGACTTGCGTCATTAGCGTCTCTAAATTTAGCGTCTTGAAAAGGCTTCTAACAATCAAGTTTTAGATATTTAGCTTCAATAGGTTGATGGTTTTGTATTAGGAAGACAGGCAAAGAACCAATCCAATATTCATGACTGATCTTTTTGATCTATGTAGTAATATACAACATTTGGTACTCCCCGGGCTTAAAAAACAAAAGAATCAGAACCTCTAACGTCATAGAATACATATGAACAAATAAAAATCCTTTACTTAGAAGGTGATGATCAAATCCAAGTTGATCCATGTTTTATGTTGATAATCATATGAAGTAATGAAAAATATTAGACTTACAAAAGTATGTTAATCCATATAATAGTCCAATATTTGTCTTGTACGATTTTTTGTCCCTTTTCTAATAAATATCAAAGCACAAAAACCAAAGAAAGATTTGACTTTTTAGATGTAGATGGCAGTAACAAGGTGTGATAGATAGTTTATGACAAAAACATTGATTCTGCGGTATTATAACGCAACCATGACAGAGTGATATATCAAGGGAATGTGGTTCTCCTTTTCCTCTTGCTGGTGGCTCATGCTTATTGCCGTTTGTTCTCCGTAGATGGTCCAATATCTTCTTATATATGCCAATTTTATTTAGTCTCGGATTCTTTCAAACGATATTTTTACTTTTAACAAGTTCTCAAAACATTTTTGAGTTTTGTAAAACATGCCCACTCCTTCTAAAGTTAAATACGTAGTATATAGTATGCCCACTCCTTCCGGAAAGTAGTATACAGTATGATCTATTATATGGGTTACTGTTAAGCTAAAATATATTTAGTTATTAGGGGAGTTCTCACGTGTTATGTGAGTTTAAATTAGTGTAGTAGATTATGCTACACTATATAATTATATATATATATATATATATATATATATTTAATTGATTGATCTATGTTGATGTCGGCTTCAATTGGTAATCTGTGGAATGTTGGAACTGCGTTTTCTAACGCGATTCCGCAGAAATTTTACCAATCAAATAAAAATATGTAATGAGTCAGAAAACGCAAAAACGCAGGATTTGCGTTTTTGCTGAAAAAATACAAATAAATGGTCATTAAGCAATTAAGTGAGGATATAGTTGTTTATTTGTGTAATAGCAAAATATATTATTTATTTTCATTTTTCTATGGCAAAAAATCAATTTTGAACATGGATAATACGGTTGCATGAATATTAATATAGTTGCATGAATATTAATTTATTTTTTAGATCTATTGTTTATAATTTTAAAATTCTAAGTGTTTGAAAAATACTTTTAAGCTTTATTTTTTTTTTTGGTCACGAATATTTTTAAGCTTTAGATATATATATATATATATATATATATATATTATGAATGTATGATACAAAATAAGTGTTTGAGTAATATTTTTAATGTTATTTTACTCTAATATATTTATAATGTTTCATCTCTTTCTAATTTTAAATATATGTTTAACAATTTTCTGATGATCAAATAATATCTTAAATATGGTGAGATTTCATATTAAATAACTTAACTTTTTAAGTAATTATATTTTTCTCAAAAAAAATTATATTCCGCCATTCCGCAAGATTTATCCAATCACACAGTTTTAGTTTTTCCGTAACTTTTTGTTCAGCAGATTAAATCATTCCGCAACTTAATTTTATTTTCCGTCATTCCGCCATTACGCAGTGTTACTAATCGACGCCGTCGTTTTAGCATTCCGCTTAAGTCACATATTGTCTCATTTATAAGTTTCTTGTGTTCGTCCTATTAACCAAAAAAAAAGACTAAAGTCTAAATTTTGTATGATTCTCTTAAAGAATCAAATTATATTGTATTAAGTTATGATCATATTGGATTAACTGATTTTAAAGGAGAAATTATTGTTTATATATATATATATATATATATATATATATATTAGAAGTGGGAATATTTAGTTGTACAATAAAGAATAGTGAAAAAACACATGTCAATAAACAACTTTTACATTTTTTTATCCAAAATTAATATAAGAATACTAACAAAAACAAATTTTTAAGAGATAATCATAAGCTTTATGAATAAACTAGAACTAAGTCAATTGAAATTTTTTACTGATAGCATAAACAAACTCAACAAAAAAGGTAGATACAAATATAGGAACTGAAATAATTCCAACCGTTAGAACATATACAACAACTTGTAATAAAGTAGGCTCACCCTTAGATCCGAAAATAGATTGGTAAATCATTTTGATATTAATTTAATAACATATATCACATTTCTATTTTCTCCTTACATTATATTAAATAATGTTAGTCACAATATTATTTAATTATTTTACAATAATATAGTTTAATAGTTTTTGTACATTGAGGTGGTCTTCTAATAATTCTATTTTATCAATATTTCACAAAATTATTACAACTTATTATTTATTTATTATATATTTCAAAACTAATTAATACTTAAATAGTTTCACATAGTAAGATTCTGAAAACATCACAAATCAATTATATAAGAATAATAAATTTATATTATTTCAAAAATAACATTAATTTTTAAAAGATCCAAAATACAACAAAATAATGTTTAAAATAATATTTTCAAAACTTTCAGAAATCCTTTTCTACAATTGATTAATGGCACATTTCAAAATGTTTAAAAAGGATTTTTATTTTTGTGGTCTTTTTGGATAGTAAAACTAAACATTTTTATTAAACAAACAAAAATTATCCTAAACAAAATTATCCTTGATAGGAAAAAATAGATTTAACATTCGGAGTTAAATTTGGATTCAAAATTAAAAGAAACAAATTATTGTTAGATGATATGTGTTAGTTTCTCTTAAGAAAAACTCTTCTTTATATTATATAGACAAATTAATATATATATATATATATATATATATATATATATATCACTATAAAGAAGTTATCTTACAAATTTTTGGGACTCTATGCTCTAAACTTATATGGAAGAGGAAATAATCTGAAAAGAAAAAATTGAAAGATGCATTGTGATAGTGATTTTATATTAGTTAGGGGTTATATGCTCCTAACTACACCACTTATATAGAAAAGAAAATAAACATGAAAGAAAAAACAAATTGAAATTTATCAAATTAATTCATTAGTTATTACAAATTGTATTAGTTAGTTAAGCTATGATCAATCAAGAGAAATTATTTTCTTGATATAACTTTTTTATGAATGAGAATATTAAGTGGTACAATATAAAAATACTGAAAATACACATATTAAAAAGTTATAGACAACTATGTTTTTTGATTTTCTTTCAAATGTGTTAATGAGTTAAGTTATGATTAAATTATATTAATTGATTTTAAATGTGTAATTAAAAGAAATTATTGTTTTATATATATTTTTAGTAATGAAAATATCAAAAGATAAAATAGAAAATAATGAAAATGAGAAATAACAAGTGTAAATTTCTAGTAGGAGAAACTCTTAAGATTTTTCTAAACTCGTAAGTTCTCATTTAGCAAACGGTTTTTAGGGACAGCGTTAGGTGAATAGTAACATGTTGTCGACCTAATTTGTGTAAGTTCTTTCTCAATTGTTGACCTTCTATTTTTTGGCCCAAACCTATTTGTCCGTATATTTATTTCACTCTTAGTTTTGAGGGGTTATACATGGTTGAGCCCATGCATGTATAAAATTAATGGTTTCGATTGCTAACCCATACCACATCAGTATGAGGCATAATGCTTTAATAATTACCAGTGATTAAACAGTAAGATACAGCGGTGCAAAAAGTCGAATTTTAAACCTTTTTGTCGTTGGAAAATAAGGAAAATTTTGACCACCATGAATTTTTTCGGAAAATCGTCGAAACTTTATCAATAAAATAGTTAGAAATCTCGTCGAAAGATATTAGCTTAAACACATGACACAAGAAAAAATTTCTGACCACGTGTTCTGACGAATCTGGTCACAAATTTGTCGGAAAATATAGCTGTTGCACATGACTTTTTCCGAGTATTTCTGTCATCGGTGTTATTTTTAAAATATATACCCACCAATCTTTAGTTCCGTGATGTGTTGTGATATGATCATGGCTGAGGAAGGAGCTAAAGAAACTATGGATAAGGAAGAACAGTTAGAACCAGAACTTAAAGAAAACAAAGATGGAGCAAAGGAACCGATTGAAGCTGTGAAGACTAAGGAAGAAGGAGAAGATGCCTTACACATTCCCCTCGGTCCAATAACTCAGTCCAAGTCACTCAAGTTTAAAGAAGCTCTCAGCAAACTCCTACACACCATTCCGGGCCAACTTGAGAATGCTTATCCAACTACACTGGTTGTGATACAAGCTACTTAAGTCTTCGTCAAGAGAAGTGTTATAGATTGCACTCTTTTTCCCTCCTCTTAGTTTTGTCCCAATGGGTTTTCTAAGAGAGGTTTTTAATGAGGCAAGCCCATAACACTTCACCCCAGCCTCTTGATGAAACCAGCCCACTAATTATTATTCTACCAATTCGCAAACAAGGAAGAAGAGAAGCAAGTCAAGGATTATTTTGAATCTGGTCTTTGTTATTTATGACTTTGTTATTTCCTATGCATTTCCGAACTCTATATGTATTCACCCTTGTCCTTTCCTTCATTTTATCAAACTTCTTAATCTAAAAACCTTTTCTAAGTGTTTGATCTTCTTGCTTGTTTAAGTGTATTCGGATTCATTATCCTTGTATTTTCAAGCCTTCGAAAGTCTAAGAGTCATTCCGCAACTCTTAGAAGTTTCTTGCAATCCACGGATCTGTTCGTTTGATCAATCATTCATCCGTTCGTTCGATCTATCACTTGTTCGTTTCGATCGTTCCCTCGTTCGTTCATTCGTCCGAACAATTCACTCGTTCATTCGTTCACTAGTCCGTTTGTCCATTCGTTAATCACGTACAACCCACGAAGTAGCATCAAGGGACGTTGATCCTCCTCCAAGGATCATATCAAGTGGTATCAGAGCTGCCTTCGTGAATCAGGTTGTGTTGTTCTAATCCGATCTGTTCTACATTTTTTATGACTTTTGGAATTCTACAAACAATCAGTTCATGTGTGTTTAGAAAATCAATTAGAACTCTTTGATCTGTATTTTTGAATAAGTTATGTGTTGTTTTTGAATCTATTTACTCGCTCTTGTGTTTAAACTTGCCCAGGAACGATGGTAAAATCACAAGAGGAGGAAAATCATGGGGAAAACAATCGAAACGAGAACCATCCAAACCAGTTGCTGTTGGATGCTCTCATGACTAGAATGGCTACAATGATGGATGAGAGACTTGTTAATATAAGGACTGATCTAGAAAGGTCTATCACGGAAAGGGACAGAAGAAATCAAGTCGGTTTAGACGCAGAACAGTACTATAGTCATTCATCAAGAGGATCGAGGTGAGGAAGACGCAATAGAGAAGAAAGACAATCTCGTATTGTTGATCAACTTGCTGGTCTTAAAATCACAGTTCCTTCATTCCAAGGCACCAGCAAACCTGAAGAGTATTTGGAGTAGGAAAAGAAGATAGAACTTGTGTTCAATTGTAGAGAACACACGGAAGAGTACAAGCTGAAGATTGCTCCCACATAATTTAAGGATTATGCTCTAAGTTGGTGGGATCAATTGGTCACAGCAAGAAGACGTGCTGGAGACTTTCCTATCGAGACATGGAATAGGAAAGGGTCAAAACCCAAGTTGTCCCGGTTTGCCCCTTCTACTCTTTAAGACTCTTAAACCTAATTTGTAAGATTTTTTATGCTTTGTTTTAGACTCTCTTAGCCATATTAAGAGCCTTGTAATGATCTTTGAAGTTTAATGCAATTTCCTTTCTTTTATTCTTGAATTTCTTTAAGTACTTCAATGTTTATCATGATTAAGCACTTAATCTTTGTAGATCTTGGTGTTTATGTCATGATTAGTGAGTAGTTCCATTAGGATCTTTGGGTATGGTAGATTAGGGTATGTTTAGGTTGATTCATGATGTTTAAGGTTTAGATTGTTAAATATCCTTGTTCATTAGGTGTTTTTAATGCTAGATTAGCCATGATCAACTAAGTTTAGATCATAGGTGATTTCATGTCTGGAAGGTGTTTGTGAAAATGCTTTTATGAACTTAATGAATGTTTAGTGTACCTAGCCTAAGGGAATAGATGACTAGGGTGCTAGGTGGTTAGTTAGACTTGATATTAATGAATATTAGTTTTGTGATTACGGATGAAAATCTTTCTTAATTATTTGATTAGTAAAGGGATTAATGTCATGGAAGTGGATTAGTCTAGTTTAGTGACCTAAGACCTAAGAATTAACACTTGTAGTTTGAATAAGCATCATGGATTAGCTTGAATTCGCGTTAATCAATTACCTTACCCAAGAATTTGCTTGCTTAATTATAGTTTAAAAACCGTTAAGCTTTGATTAGTAGTTTCCCGCCTTGTTTGCTTTATAGTTTGGTTAGTTTTTAAGGTTTGCATGTTTCTAGTCACTTGATTGACTTGTTTAGTTCCTTTGCGTAGTTCTAGATAGTTTAACTTGCTTCTTAGTTCTTTTGTTTGAATTACTTAGGTTGTAGAATTAAGCCTCTCAATCCCTAATTGCTTAGATTAAGTAGAGACTTGTATTCATATTGTGTTGATTCTATTCCTTGTGGTTCGACATCCGAATTACTACAATGCTTCACTTGCACTTGGGTGATATGGGAATAAATATTAAAACTTGTGTTTGAAATATTATTCTATCAGATATCAGGAATAGTTCACTATTTCTCATGATGAGGATATGTGTGTTTACTTAACCTTAGTTGATAAGGACAACCGTAGATGCATTTTATTTGTGGAGGTTATCATTATATCAGGTCTGCCTGAGCAACTGTCGAGAGCGGTCAAAAGTTCTTTTCATATGAACTATGACGATCGAGTTGCATTCAAATGATGATGAAATCGGAGCTAATGCCATTACTCTGTACGTAGCCAACGAAGAGGCGAAAAAACAACATGAGGTGACAGAGGATGATGATGATACTAGAGAGGTTGGAATTGTATTACCTAATGAATGTGTTGATAACAATATGGATAGATCGAATATGCGTGATGATTATGTTGATATTCCACCTGCTGTAGAATCTAGTCAATTTATAGATGGATGGGAAGATGGTTTGGGTGTGAGTGTATTTCAAGAATTTCCAAATAAGAAGGCATTGCAAAAAAATTATGATAGAGCCCAATTTGTTACCTGTTTTAGTTTTTCTATAGCAAAGTCGGATAAAGTGCGGTTAGTGCTAAAATGTAATCAAGAAAGATGTAAATGGGATTTACGAGGTCGAAAGATTGCAAACACATATATTTTCTCGATTAGAACGTACAACAAGATGAATACATGCTCTCGGGCTAGTCAGAGTACAAGCAACATGAAGAGGAAAGGCACACCACAATTAGTTGCCTCTCTTTTGCATCATGATTATCCAAGACAAATGAAAAATCCAACTCCTAAAAATATCATTGATCTTGTTAAGACAAAATATGGTGCGAAGATATCATACTCCACGACCTTGAGAGAGAAAAACAAGGCTATTTGTATTTTGCATGGTAGCCCGGAAGAAAGCTACAAGATGTTGTATTGTTATTTGTACATGTTAGAATATGTCAATTCTAGAACAGTAACAAGTGTGAAATTGGATGAGAAGAGAAAATTCAAGTACTTATTCATAGCTTTGGGAGCTAGCATTGAAGGATTTCAAGTCATGAGGAAAGTGATAGTTGTGGATGCAACTTTCCTCAAGAACGGATATGGTGGTGTATTAGTTTTTGCCTCAGCTCAATATCCTAATCGACACTATTATCCCATAACGTTTGGTGTACTTGATGGTGAGAATAATGCAAGTTGGACCTGGTTTCTCGAGATGATGAAAACCGTTGTAGCGGACTCTTCCGAATTGGTATTTATGAGCGATAGAAATGGAAGCCTCATCAATGCCATAGCTAATATGTATCCACATGCTCATCATAGGTTTTGTATTTGACATTTGTCTCAAGATGTTAAAGGGCACGCTTCAAACGTCAACAAAGACGTAGTGGCATGGAGATTCATGAATGCAGTAGGCTTTACACAGTGGCTGACTTCAATAGTGCTTATTGTACTTTTCAATCGAGATTTCCATTTGCGGACAGTTATTTGGAGGAGACTACCGTGAAAGAAAGATGGGCAAGGTGTTGTTTTCCAGGAGAAAGATACAACTGACACAAGCAACTGTGTGGATTTTTTGAATAGTCTTTTTGGGGACGCTAGGAAGTACTCCTTAATATCCATGCTTGATACGATCATTAAAAAATTTGTGCATAGTTTAATAAACATCGGAAGGAGGCCGATGCTGGATTGATTGAACATAAGCCAGTGCCTTTAGTGGAGAACTACATGCACGATTTATGGGCTGAAGCTGAGAAATTAATTGTGTCGGAGCTAAACACTTTCGAGTTTAAATACAATGTCACTGGTAGTGATGGAAAGCCTCAGTTTGTAAACTTGCTCATGAAACGTTGCAGTTGCAAGGTGTTCGATATTGAAAAGTATCCTTGTGTGCACGCACTATCCGCTTTCATTGAATATAATAGACATTCAGATAGAGTTCGTGATATCCAATTACATGAGTTGTGTTCAAAATGATATTGGAAGGAGCAGTGGGTAATGGCGTATTGGCATACTATAGTGCCGGCTAGCTCTGAATGGAATGCCCCAAATTACATCAAAGAGTTGTAGATTATACCTCTGGATCAAGTCAAAAAGAAGGGAAGAAATAAATTAAAAAGGTTTTCATCGGTTGGAGAACGGCGTCCAAGGATGCAAAATAAAAGGCGGCGAAGACAAGGAGTCCAATGGTTGTTACTTGGAAATCCCAGTTGTAGTATTTGATTTTATTTGTAAATTTTGTTTTGAACATTTAAATTAGCACTGGTATCAAGTTCAACGTTATGTGGTAGAACAGGTCCAATTGGTAGAATTGGACGAACTGGTCAAACTGGTAAAAATGGTTAGAACTGGTAGAATTGGTAGAAAAACTACATATAATTTAGGTACAAAGAACCAAGACACTTCAGTAGTAACCAAGAAAAAGTTTATGTTTTTTGGTTTTACAGAACATTAGGATCACAATGGCAATGACACAAAGAAAAAGGCACACTAAGCACAATTTGGTCAACAATTTCTATTGCTTAATCTCTCTTTTGGTCTGCATTCCATCTTTTGTTTCAATTTTTTAATCCTAGCCTTTAACTCCTCCATCTCGGCAGCAACCTCGGATTTGGCATTGTTTATCTCGTTGTTAACGACTGATAATTTGGATAAAGCATCTAGAACCTCCTCGTACACACCATATTCGACCCATTTAAAGAAGTGGTCCTGCATTTACAAACCCAAAACCGAATAAGACTAGTTCCTCCATTAACAACACAATTTTGATTCTACTTACATCTCGTGTGATTTGGGGAAAATCAATTTTAGGGATTTGGTATGATTTGGGATTTTATTCAAATTGATAATGAACC
This sequence comes from Crucihimalaya himalaica, assembly GCA_004349715.1. Classification (NCBI taxonomy): domain Eukaryota; kingdom Viridiplantae; phylum Streptophyta; class Magnoliopsida; order Brassicales; family Brassicaceae; genus Crucihimalaya; species Crucihimalaya himalaica. Next base: position 598,005 of record SMJT01000106.1, on the reverse strand, counting down.
GTTGGCGTTGGGATTACAAAAAGAGTTCGCTAGTTCTATGTCCACATGACATTTACTGATTCGAAGTCTTTAAGCTAATAAACTATTGGTTTTTGGATTTACTACCTAAATGCACAATTTTGGATTTTCGAAAATTCTTGGTCTGGTCAGGTCAATTATATATTCTAATGCTTTCTTAACTCATTTGAATAATTATCATTAAAATAAATTTTAAAATAAATTGAAATTTGCATATATATAATTGGAAAAATCTGAAAATTCGGAACAATGTTATAAATAAGTGTCATGTGTATAAGGTAAGAAATTACGAAATGTTATAATATGGGTTTGGTGTGAAAGAATCTACACAATATATTACGTATACATCTTAATTTACTTTGTAGATAATAACCATCTTAGGATTAAAAAGTTACATAAACGTATGTTTACAACATATTAATGCATAAGACAGTCAGAATCATATTTTAAATGACTTTAATCAATCGTATAACTTAAAAACAAAATTTTAGGATATGTAATACTAATTAAATTCGAAATTATTTAAAATAAAAGTATGTGGAATTTTTGTATAACTACTATCTACTGTAAAACTATGTGTAAATTGGGTGGCGCACACGGGAGCAAAAGACGGCGCACGTTGGGAAAAATTTGAAATTCTCGCCCAAATTGTCAAAACTTTGCCGCCCAATTCAAAGTTGAATATTTTTGGTTTCCCTCCATTTCCTACCTCCCTCATTTCTCTTTTATTCCCAAATCTATTCAATTCATTTATCTTATTCCCTAATTTCATCGACTCCAGTCCCTTTCTCTTCAATTCTTTATTTTTCCTACTAATAAACAATTTTGATTTTGGGTAAGCTTTATAAGATGAGATGATTTGGATTTAAGTTACTCGTTTAAGTTTATATGATTTGATGAAGGATATGGACCCATACTACAAGGAAATGAAGAGGAATATGGAGGTATTCGACATGTATTGTGCCATAGCCGATAATGACCATGCAATTCCTAAAAGATGTCCATGTGGTGGAGGCATCATCAAGGAGACCTCTACAACCGAAGCGGGGGAAGTAGGAAGGAGATTTTTTACATGCAATGTGTATGAGGTGAGAAGAGGACATCGATTTTAGAGTAATGTCAATGCTGAATACTCATGAGATGCTATATCTATCTTTGTGCGCAGAATAATCATCACTACATTCGGAAAGAATGGTTTCACGCTATCAAAGAAGAGGTGAGTTTGTTAAGAAAGGAGCTTGATGAGCAGTCCGAGAAGATTTTCGAAGCTGCTGGAACCTTCCATTAGAGATGGAGGTAATGCGCAAGGAGCTGAAAAACAATGTTGAAGAGATTGCAAATCTGAAGGAGGTAGTGTAGAATCTTGTGGGTACACTCACTAAGCTTGGCGGGAGGAGTGCTGTTCGATTTATCTATGTTTACTTTATTTACCTTTGTGTAATTTCTCTTTTCTATTGTATGATTGTTTTTTTTTTTTTTATAAGATTTAACTAATGTTGTGTTAATTAAGATTTAACTAAACGTAAAACTAGGGCATGAGATGAATAAGTTCAACATAGATAAAAACATATGGTTTCAAAATAAGTTCAACATTGATAAAAACTAAAGGTTCCAAAAAACAATTAACATAAAGCTAAGGCAGGGGATTAATATAGGTTCAATCATTTGAACCTCCGGTATATGAGAGTGTAATCTCTCTCATCGTGGCATCGAAACTTGCCCTGTCCAATCTGTAGCTCTCGGCAATTGCTTCATCATAATAATCTCCCTCACCCAACTCCGGTTCCGTCAGCATCCGCACCAGCCCGTTCCTAACAGTAGATATGGAGTACGCGGGACACCAAAATTCAAGCTTCAACATCTTGATCAAGATGATGCTTCCTCTATCCCCGAGATTAGGGTGATGGATTTTGGTTATGAAAGCAACCTAAATTATAAACAAAGACGTGTCAAATACAGTAATACTCTAGTATTACCTGATTAAACACCAACCTACATACTCTAGTATTACCAGATTAAACATTGTTCCCAACATACTCTAGTATTACCAGATTAAACACCAACCTACATAATCTAGTATTACCAGATTAAACATTGTCCCCAACATACTCTAGTATTACCAGATTAAACACCAACCTACATTCTAGTATTACGTGATTAAACATCAACCTACATACTTTAGTATTACCAGATTAAACAACAACCTACATACTCTAGTATTACATGATTAAACACCAACCTACATACTTTAGTATTACTACATTACATACTAACCTACGAGCCTAAACCCAAGATTATACGCTATATTTTTTGGATATAATACATTCAAGATCGTGAATTTAAGGCTAGTAATATCTCGTTTTTGGAATACAACACATAAAATTTTCATCATATGTTTCTCTTTAAGTATTACCAAGTATTACCTTTGGGGATGTGAGAGAATACCTCGACGCATACCAAATCAATAGTTTAAACACACCGCCTTTGTAAGGGTTGTTGGGTGGTCCGATGAGAATCCCGTCCCACTTGTACTCGTCATCAGATGTAGGACCTAATTGATTGAGACAATCATCATAAACAAAAAAAAGAAAGAGGATTTGAGTAATATCTTACCCTGCTGTGAAATGGGGCAGGGGGTTCTTCAGCAATTTTTTCAAACCGAACTGGATAGATCGTTGAGTGTTCGCCAGAGTCCTCGTGTTCGCCATCACAGAAAAGAAAGAGGTTTCGTGTACAAAAAGAAATTGAGGAAGATGAGAGTGAGTGAGTGAGTGAGAGATGATGCGTCAAAAGGTCATAAAATTTTTATTTGGTGTTGTGGTTAATATCTATTAATGAAGCGCCAAAAGATGCATCCCGAAACATTGTACATTTATGAGAATATTTACCAAATCAATTCACTACAAAGATAGACATTCAATCAAATCAATACAATTCATTAAACACGTCTATTAAAGGAGGGCTAATGGGCATTAATGATCAAATTAAAAGCTAAGAAAATAATTTTATAAAGTAAGCCCAATATTACAAAGTAAGCTCAGTTCAACGAAGTAAGCCCAGTTCTACGAATTCAAATACAACACCAATCCTACCAAGCATAAAACAACCATAACAAAACACAAAGACAAAGAAAATAGTTATACCAATTTCTTCCAACCATAAAACCACCATAAACAAAGATAATGTATTCACTCAACATTTGTCTTTGACCTTTTCAACGGCAGTCCAAACATTCCGTTTAACACCCTTGTTTGTTCACATAACTTTGTAGATAGAACTCCAAATCTCTAAGTCTTCTTCATGGGAGGGACCAGATGGCTCGTATGGTAGGACTTAGGAAGCAACTTGATTGTTTGGTGGGACTTGGGAAGCAACTTGCTCGTTTGGTGGGCTTCGGAAACAGCAGCATCACTTTTATTATTTGGAAGAAGTTACCAACTCGTTCCACTATCTTGCCATCACATAGTAGTGTTACCAAGTATTACCTTTTTTGCACACAGTTTTACTTTATTATTACCAAGTGTAACATTTTAATAAATACAATTATACTCTAATACTACCAAGTGTTACCAATTTTTTACAAGTATTACCAAGTAATATTGAGAATTTAAAAACACAATGTCTTACCTTTGAATTATCTCATTTCTTCTCCTTCACAAAAGCTTCCAAAGGTGCTATTCTTTTTTCAGACCCATCAAACATTTCCTTCATTTGCTTCAACTGTTTCACCACATCGTTTTTGAAGGTATTAAAAAGAACCACCAAATCAGCTGAAGGCATGTTTCTCGGTCTTACATTGGCGGATTTTCCCTCGTCCACCGCCTTATCAGCTCCCTCTCATAATCGGGAAGATACATTTTGGTTGTACATATGTTCAAAATATATGGAATGTCCTTTATCAAGGCATTCCATCCAGCTGTTGAAAATGGCATCATGCTTATCATAGTCGTCTTCTTCTTCCGTTATTCTAGCCATAAGAGAGTTTTCATCATCACCTCTAGCTATCAGGATACTATTAATGTCATGTTGAGGTAAAAAAAATAGGAACTAAAAACATAACAACCCAAAATAACTCATATGCAAAGGAAGCCTTTCTTCATTTATTTTAGAAAAGGGGAAGCCTTTCATTTCGCTTTTGTTGAACCTCGTCTGGCACATCCTAAGACATGTTTCGTCTGCGCCTAGAATAGCTTCACGGAAACGATCACCCAATGAAGGAATTGCCTCGAATGCTAAAAGCTACACAACACAAATATAGTTAAAGTTAATTCATTTGTAAGAAGTCGTAACTAACAATGACCAATACCTCAAATATTGTTTCCTTACCTCGAGAAGAATATAAAAACTTGGAATTGGCCATGACACACCCTTGACAACCCATCCAAAATGAGTCATCGTGTGCTTGATCCCTCCTTAAATTGTGATCAAATAAATATCTCCCCCAACAAAATGTCTTAAAAAACTTGAGATCATCCACCGCTCTTAAAAGGAGTACATACACGCTCGTAGAATCTTGTCCAGTCGTTGTCTGTCCTACAACAATAGTGACTAAGAAGTAGAGGACATCCATCTTCAACCTTTCTCGAGAACTTTCCTTGGTACAATTTGCAGTAGCTTTTCCTTCACATCTTGAAGTCTAATTACAGTTCGCTTGATATCCTTCTTCACGAAGTACAAACTGCTGCTTCCTTATAATTGAGTGGATAGCTGAGGTAGTCTTATCCCGATATCAAGGCGTGTTCTTTTATACCATATCAGATGAGAACGCCATTTACGATAAACCAAGCTTCTTTTTGCTTTTCGATAAATGCCGTTTGAAGAAGGAGCATCCAAATGTCCATAACCTTGTGGTTTTGTCTCTTGGCATGTGGAATATGTGTTTGAACTGACGATGGTTCTTAAACAATTTTTTCTCAACCGTAGTGAGCATCCAAATTCTCTAAGGTTTCCAACGCTTCTGTGATGAAACACCTCGTCGATAGCTTTATTTTCTTATTGTACTCTGTCGGCAGGAAGTACATTTTCATTGGTTGAATTACTGTTATCCTTTCCTCCTCGGATTCCTGCAACCAAAATTTTTATCAATTATTACAACGTTCTACATTTTTCAAAACTTTCTCAAATGACTAATTTCATAGACTAGTTTCTTCTGCTACCTCTTTATTCTGATTCATCCTCTCGATCTTCATCTCCTCCATCTAACTCTTCATTTCGAGTTCCAACATTGCGGGCCAAAGATTGTCTCTCTCGAAGTTCTTCAACAACCTCTATATTCCGGGATTCAATCTCTAGTTCTTGGAGTACTTCTTCATCTCTGACTTCCTCACCAGTCCAGGAGGGAGGTTCCTTCTGATCCCTCTCTTCTCCTTCGACCACCACTTCGTTTGTTAAAACTTCAACATTCAAAATAGATCCCCTCTCTCGTGAATCATCAACACTCTTTGTCCTCGCTCTCACTTTCTTTCCCCCATTTGTCATCATAACCTTCTTTCCCAACCTTGCCTTTGGAGGCATCTTTGTCAGAAAAATTTGAATCATTTCGTTTGAAAGCGGAGAGTAGAGTTTGCGAGGAGAGTAGAGCAACTGTCACGAGTCCATTTTGATTTTCAAATTAGAGTAAATTTAGGGATTTCAATTTCTATTTCATAAAATTTAGAGATTTTTGGATTTAAGTCGGGTTAGATCTGATATTGGCTGGGTGGGCGGAAAAAATCCACGTAAATACTGTAATTTCCTTGAAATGGCTGGACATCTTTTCATTCGAGTTTGAGGGGCAATTGGAACCTCTAATAAAAGTCACAGGAAATTGGATTATCTTCCCAGTGGTCATGATTTCAAGCCACACGAAGCTGTGGTTCAAGAGTTATGACCAATTTACTGGACATATATCATTCTGAAGCATAAAAGAAGTTCATCCAGAAATTCCTCTTGAAAACCGGGGAATCTAGCGGTTTTGTGCAGCGACGACACGACACCGCTGGGGTCTAGCGACATCACGAAAATGCTGGTGTCTAGCGACTTCGTGTAGCGACGTCACAATGCTGCTGAAATTAGTTTCTCTTTTGATTATCTATTTTGTAATCCAGGTTCGACCCAGGTTTTCCGGATTGACTCAGTCTGCATTTCTTTTGCTATAAATACATTTTAGAACTAAGAGAACATAGATAATGCTTGTTTTGAACCTCTTTTCTCCCCTTTCAGATTTTGTATGAATTTAAGTACTATGATACAATTTAATCTTGTTTCCTTTTAGATTTATTGCTTATTTCCTTTTCTCATAATAATTATACAAAGAAATAACATGGATTTTTGTGTTTTCATTATGATTAGTGAGTATTCTTCTTTTAGCCTTTGGGTTTAGTAGATTAGGGCTATTTTTGGTTGGTTCAAGATGCTTATAGCTTAGTTCTTATATATCCTTACTCTCTAGGTAATCTTAATACTAGATTAGTTTTGATCAAAATATTCTAGATCATAGGAAATTTCATGGCTGGAAGGTGTTTGATTGAAATTCCAGAAAGAACTTAGAGAGTGCTTAGCATTCCTAGCCAATGGAAATTGATGATTACGCTGCTAGGTGGTTAGTTAGACTTGGAATTAGTGCATGTTAATCTTGTGATTATGGATGGAAATACTTGTTAATTAATCACTTGAGTAATATATTGATTAGTGTCATGGAAGTGGACTAGTTTATGTTAGTGTTCTAAGACTAAGGGATTAGCATTTTAGATTAATAGAACATCTTGGATTTATTAGTAATCACCCAAATCAAAAATCTGAACCCAAAGACTCGCCTTTATCATTAATTTAAACTGTTTAGTTCATTGCTTTATTTGATTATAAATCTTGTTAGTCTTTTTATATTTGACTTCTTACCTATCTTATCAAATATTGATTATCTCAGATTGAATAGTTGTTTGAATTCTTAGTGGTCTAACTCTTGTTTCTCGTGGTTCGATTATTACAATGACACGTCATACAATTTTGGTAGAGTGTGATCAAGGTTATTAATTGATTAACACTTACCATTCCGCAAGATATAATTGATGTTAAAAAATATTCTTCTCAACATTTATAAAGTTAAATAGTAGATGTACAAACGTTTAGATGAAGTTACGGACAAAATTTGGCGTGAATATAAGGAAGGATTATCAGACATGCAGTTAGCATCTAATGCAAGAGATTGGCACGTACAATATGTATTATGACTTTTCCTTGTGTCAAATGCGGTAATGATGACAGTATTTTAGATAAAGAGAGAATTTGGAATCACGTATATTGGGGAGGTTTTACACCGGGATACTATATATGGTTTTCGCATGGAGAAAATTTTAGATCTGGGCCGAGTAGTCATGGAAGAAGGAGTGATTGGATAAGGTAGGAATTCGATAGTTTTCTGACTATTATTTGACCACATATTTTGCGGTATTTTCCGACGAATTTTTGACTATTTGTGTTTTGTGAACATGTTTACCGACACTTGTTGTTAGTCAGAAATTCGGTATTCCGAAAAAATTTCTCCTAATATCGTAGTCGGAAATATACATGTTTTCTTGTAGTGGTGAATCATGGATGTAATACCTCTTTGTATATTTTGTGATCAATTATATATATATATATATATATATATCATCTTTATACTCACATAATCTTCTATTGGAATCAATTGAGAGGTATTTATAAGGAATTTTAGTCAACCGGTTATATCATGTTTTCGATATGATGTGATAATCTTATGAGATGCAATGGTTCTTGTGAGAGAGCATGCATAACACGCCTAAGACGCGTGTATCTAATGTTTGGTCGACTCTTTGTAAAATTTCATATTTGCTATAAGGATTGTTGTGAGTTGGTCAAGGCCTCAAGGGTCAGGAACCATAGATTTCAAAACCCGGTAAATTTCTCTAGACTCGGTTTAAAGTTATTACATATCTGTAAAGGTTCTGTAAAGAGGCAAACCCGTCAAAAAGATAAACATAGAGGAGAAAAACGGTGTGTTTTGCTAAGGTGGGGGATTTTTTGGCGATTAGGGTTTTCTTGCTTCTCCAAGAAGAATGACGCAGCCGCGGACTCTCCGCTCCAGCCAGACGAGTTGGCGATGATGGGATCGAGGGATCATGAAGTAGCTTCTGAAGGGACGATTTCAGAGGCAAGTCGGGAGGTGTGAAAAGTTGTTACAAGGGATTCAGTCGTCCAAGGAAGTGAGCATATTCAAATTCCTTCTCCAAAAGGTAGTGAAAGATTGGTTCAGGCTATGAAGGAGTCGTAGTTGAAGGATAAGGAGATTTCTTTCTCGTTTCAGATCCTAAGAAAAATTCTTCTTGGGTTAATGTCGTGAAGAACAAATCAACCTTGACGCATCATGTAGTTGAAGTGATTGCCGATGTAGATCAAGTTCTAATTCTAGACACCTTCTTAGAGAATTCTCCTCCACTGTGGGAAGACTTTCTAGTAGGTCGATTTGTAGCAACATCCCCTCATGTTTTGAAAATACATGCTATAGTCAACAAGATTTGGACCCTAGGCGATAAAAACATTAAGATTGATGTGTTTGTTGTTAAGTCTTCAACTGTTAAGTTTTGGATCAAAGATACTTCAACAAGGTCGAGATTACTTCGTCGAGGAATGTTGAATATCGCTGATATACCCATGTCCCTTTCCAAATGGTCTCTGGTAGTAGAAGAAGAGGAGGAACCAGAGATTCGTATGATGCTGATGTGGATTACACTTAAAAACGTCCCACACAAATTGTTCTCTTGGAATGGTTTGGGATTCTAAGCAAGTGTAGTGGGGAGGCCAGTTCGTCTACACCCAGAAACACAGCAATGTTCTAGTTTTGATGAGGCAAAAGTGTTTGTCGAAGTGGATATGTCGAAGGATCTACCAAAACAAAGATTTAAATCTTCAAAAATGGGAATCGACTATCTTGTAGAGTTCAAATATCCTTGATTGCCCTCTCGGTGTGCAATCTGCTCTAAATGGGGACATTTAGAGAAAGACTGCATTGCCAAAAGAGGGGCAAAACAAATTCACCTTCTCAAGAAACCATTCTGATCCACATTTAGAGAAAGACTGCTACTGCATCAGTTGATAATGAGCATGTTGTTCCTATCACTGTTGATTCTTCCTCTGATCAAACAATGGTCACAACGGCTTCTACTCCTCCTAGTGACACTGATGCAAATCATATCATTTCTAAAGAAGTAGTTCAGGACACCTTAACACCAGTAGAAGGAGATGGTCAAAATATGACTTTGGAATTGGTATATATAGAGGAATTACAACCTAAATTCATCATCCCATCTCCAATTACTGTTAGATCAAGTCAAGCTCAAGATTCAACATTTAAACCTTCACAAGAGACACCAATCTCATATACAGATGGCTGGATTGTAGCTTCATCGGGGCAGAATAGATTGGGATCTCCAAAGGCTATAGTAGAAGTGCCTATTGGCTCCCCTTCTCGCTTCTCGGTTTTGGCTACAGAGATCCCAAGTTATGAGCCTCTCTCTACTTAGTTTCTACTATCCTGGAAGAGAGATCACAGGAAGAAGATGAAGATACAGAGGAGGGGGAGATATTACAAAAGGAAAGAGATGACAAACTTAGAAACCAAATGGAGGTTACTCAGCGTAAACCGATCACTCGTCAGTCCAAAGGTGCATCAAAACCACGATCTGATGCATTAAGCCGAGTCAATCCCCAGTACTTTGGGGAAGAAGAAATAAAAGAAAACATAATCATGTCAGGGTTCTTTTGGAATGTACTTGGCTTAAACAAATAAAAAAAACATTCCATTGTCAAGCATTGGTAAAAAGTGGTAACTTTCAGTTTGGTTGTCTCTTGGAGATAAGAGTGACGGAAAATAAATCAGCGGATATTGCTTCAAACATTTTTGGAGATTGGTCTCCTTTAACAAACTATGAACTTCATCAAGGAGGACATATGTGAATTTTTTGGAGGAACAACACGGTGCTAACGCCTTTTTTCAAAAGTGAACAAGTAATTAAGTGCTCAGTCAAATTAGAAGAGCGTGAGGAGGAGTTCTTTTGTTCCTTCATATATGCTTCTAATTCAGCTGAAGAAAGGAAGGTATTATGGAATGATTTGAAAGATCATCAAACTTCCCGTATTATTCGATTAAAACCATGGTTATGTATTGGTGATTTCAATGAGATACTAGATATCGAAGAGCACTCAAATTTTGGTATATCTCCTTTTACCACTTTGGGAATGAGGGAGTTTCAAGATCTGGTTAGGTCCTGCTCTCTTGGTGATATGGGGTACCAAGGTCCCCTTTTCACTTGGTGTAATAAGCATGAGGAAGGCTTGATTCTGAAGAAACTTGATCGTGTACTTAAAGAATGACCAGTGGGATGTGGTTTTCCCACAAGCTTATAGTATTTTTGAATCAGGAGGATGCTCTGATCATCTCCGGTGTAGAATTCACATTGATCATGAAGAGCAGCAGCTGAAAAAACTTTCAAGTTTGTGAATGCGGTGTTGGAGTTAAAGGAATATTTCCCGATGGTTGAAAATTATTGTAAGGAATCTCAGCCTATATTCTTATCGACCTCATCACTATATAGATTTTCAAAGAAACTAAAAGGTTTGAAACCACTGCTCCGAGATTTAACAAAGACTCGTATGGGTAACCTTTCCAAATCCACATAAGAAGCCTTAGATTCTTATGCAAGAAACAAGAACAAAACTTGTCACAGCCATTCGATCAGCACATGGAAGAAGAACGAGAAGCATATATGCGATGGGATTTTGTTTCTTCTTTGGAGGAAATTTTCTTAAAGCAACTTTCTAAACTACATTTGCTACAAATAGGGGATAGAAATAATAAGGCATTTCACAAGGCTACTTCAATTCAAAAATCACAGAATACTATCCAAGAGATTAAGTGTCGCAATGGGAGAGTGGTGACAAAGATTGAGGATATTAAGCAAGAGGCTGAAGGCTTCTTTAGAGTTTCTTCAGTATGTTCCTACTGATTTTGAGGGTTTTTTTTGGAGAAACTTGCACCAATGTTCTCTTAAAGATCAAACTAATCTTACAAGAGAGGTAACAGATGAAGAGGTACACAATACTCTTTTGTCTTTGCCGGGTAATAAATCTCTAGGGCCAGATGGATTTAACTCAGATTTCTATAAGTCTTCATGGCATATCGTGGGAATGGAATTCACCATTGCAGTGAAATCTTTCTTTGTGAAAGGTTTCTTACCAAAGGGTATGAACTCTACTATTTTAGCTCTAATCCCGAAGAAGCTTTCTTCAATATAAGTGAAAAATTACAGGCCCATCTCATGTTGCAATGTTATCTACAAGGTGATTTCTAAGATTATAACCATAGAATGAAGACAATACTCCCTAATCTCGTTGCTCTAAATCAATCTGCTTTCGTGAAGGATCGTTTGCTCATTGAGAACTTGTTATTGGCTTCTGAGCTTGTTAAGGACTACCATAAAGATGGGACTTCTTCTCGCTGTGAATTCAAGATAGATATATCGAAAGCTTTTGATTCAGTTCAGTGGTCTTTCGTTCTAAACACGCTAAAAGCTATGCACTTCTCGGAGACCTTCATTCATTGGGTTTCTCTTTGCATATCGACTGCTTCTTTTCAGTACAAGTAAATGGCGAATTGGCGGGGTTTTTTAGAAGCTCCCATGGGCTGAGACAAGATTGTTCACTCTCTCCTTATCTCTTTGTTCTTAGTATGAATGTTCTATCAAAGCTTCTAGACCAAGCGCCTAGAGCAAATCAGTTTGGTTATCATCCCCAGTGCAAAAATTTAGGTCTAACTCACTTAAGTTTTGCTGACGATATTATAGTTTTAATGGATGGAAAGATCAGATCAGTAGAAGGCATTGTTCAAGTTTTTGACATGTTTGCTAGATAGTCGGGGTTGAGAATAAGTATGGAGAAATCTACATTATATTCAGCTAGTGTCCTAGCTCACATTAATGCGGAGATTAACTCAAGATACTCTTTCTCATCAGGGATTCTCCTTGTTATGGGCGTCTCGTCCACTTCAACTTTTGCAAACGCATGGTTGCATAGACAAAGACGAAGGCATCGATCAGATAACTTGAATCAATTGGAAATAGAGTTGGAACGACTAAGGCTGAGATCAACAAATGCAATATATAACTCTCTTTGGAGAATTAAGGAAGATCGTTATCTTCCAAGTTTCAACTCAAAAAACACTTGGCTCTTACTTAGAACACCATTTCCGCTTGTAACATGGCATAAGGGCATCTTGTTTCAACATTCTACACCAAAGTTTACATTCTTCACTTGGTTGGCTATTCACAAACGTTTAACAACATGTGATCGTATGGGAGTGTGGACAGGAAGCATAGACTCATCTTGTGTTTTTTGTGGTGATCCCATGGAATCTCGAGATCATATATTCTTCACATGTCAGTTCACTTCAATGGTTTGGAAAATGTTGGTTAAAAACCTATTACAATCTCGCTACTCTACCTCATGGAATCAGTTGATCACTTGGTTAACGGATGTAAGTCTCGGACATCCTACTCTCTTCTTGTTCTGATATGCCTTTCAGGCTACCATTCACACTATATGGAGAGAAAGAAACGCAAGGGGTCATGGTGAACAGCCAATGCCAATCACTCAACTGATCTCCTTTATCTACAGACTCGTCCGAAATCGAATTTCCTCAATTTCTCTGCCTCATGATAAGAAGATTTGTGAGCCTTGCAGCTTTGGTTTGCATTGTCCCACAATTAACCTCTTTTTCTAATATGCTCCTTCTTCTCAACAAAGGTTTTTAGAAATGTATAAAAGTTCAAATTCTAGTAACACTTGACACTTGATATAAAAACATTTTTTGTTTTAAATAAATTTTACATTCACTTCAAAAAAAAAATGAGGCAAACCAGTTTCATGACGGGTAAAAGGCCTTTTTCAAACTGTACTTTTTCGATCGTACTTAAACCTAACAGAACAAAGACACAATGCTTATTTCAACATGAACGATCCAAAATTTTAAATAATCTATATGAACTTTAATATCGGTGCCTATATCAAAATTAACTTTAACGGAAGTTAGTCCAACCGTTATCTCGGCTGACTCAGCATGCTACCGTGGCAATGGGTAAAGAGCCTTTTTCAAACTGTACATTTCCGATCATGCTTAAATCACACCGAACGAAGACACAATGCTTATTTCGATATGAACAATCCATAACCTACATAAACTTTAATATTGGTGCCTATATCAAAATTGACCTTAACGGAAGTTAGTCAACCGTTATCTCGGCTGACTCAGCATGCCACCGTAGCAATGACCTAACATTGGTGCTGGTTTATATCTCATTAATAAGTTGTATGGTATGAGATTCGAACCTCGTACCTCTAAGATAAACCAAACACTTTTTTATCGACTGAGCAGACGTATTCTATTGGTAACATTACAAACACACACAAATATAAACACAATTATATCAATTTTTACAACTTGATCTCTGCTTCCTTTTCTTCTTCTTATTCATTCGAAATGGAGGTTTCTCTGAAGAATTACCACTTCTCTAGCGAGTTTCCTGGCGGCGGTTGGAAATTGGTTCAAATTCTTAACATTTCCTTGAATCTAATCAATGGTTCACTTCCACCGGATTTCGCCAAAGATACAACCAAATCTTCTTCTCGTACAAGGTACAACCAAATCTTCGGCGAGATTCCTCTGAACGTCGGTGCATGTTTTCCTCGAAACGCCACCATTGGTTTCTCCTTCAACAATTTAACCAGTTCAATTCCCAAAGAAGAAGAAACACAGAGCCCAAGTTGTAAAATTGATATAAATGTTTTTATATTTATGTGAGTTTGTAATGTTACCAATAGAATACCTCATCTCAATCGGTTTGTTTGGTTTATCTTAATGGTACGAGATTCGAGTCTCATACCATATAACTTTTTAGTAATGAGATATAAACCAAAACGACGTCGTTTTGGAAGCACCGATGTTAGGTCGTTGCCACGATGTCATGTTGAGTCAATCGAGATAACAATTGACTAACTTCCGTTAAGGTCAATTTTGATATAGGCACCAATATTAAAATTCATGTAGGCTATTTAAACTTTTGGTTCGTTCATACTGAAATAAGCAAATTATCTCTGTTCGGTTTGATTTAATCACGATCGGAAAAGTACAGTTTGAAAAAAAAATATATGGAAAAATCACCTCCTACATTTTTAATGTGATTTAACTTTTTACGCATCTAAATCAATCGACCGTCTTTGTAATAAGAAATATAAAACGAATTTAACAAATTCTAAAGTAATTCAATATGAAACACTTGTTCAGTTGTTCTATTCCACATACCTTTAAAGTGTTTTATGATTCTACTATATATCTATGTTATCAATCGAGCCCATTATATAAACGAAGTGAACAAACGAATCATTAAAATTAGTCAAAGAAGCTAAACATAGACTTCTTTTTCAAAGTAGACAATCAAGGACTTTTATTCCCATGTAGTAATCAAAATCTTTAGAGCCAATCAAGGACTTTTATTCCCATGCTTTTTATTATTAGTTTGGTCGTGTCTCACTCATTCCATTACTCTTAATTTTCCGCGTAAATTCGCGATTTTGACATATACTGATACATCTTTGCGTCTTCTTTAGGTTCTGTCACGGAATCAAAACGTAGCGTTCTAAGTTGCTTTCTTCTTTTTTTAGGAGTAATTGTATTTGCTCTTTTTCTCCAACAGGCTTCGACGAGTCACTTTCATTTGCAACTATTTCCAACTTTACGTTCAGACAAAACTTACTTTGGAACCATATCATAATTAATTCTTTAAAATTTTTAGCATATTTGTTTGTTTACGTCAATTTGGAAATAGAGCTTTGTGAAAGCAATTAAAAAATATATATATTGATAATGAACAAAAAAAAATGTATTGCCTAAGCTCTTCGCATATATCAAATACAAAATCTAAAACGAATAATGCTACGAAATCCAAATAAAAGAGAAAAAAAACAAACAAAATCAATAGAAAACACAAAAGAGACCATACTCTATACAAAGTTACAAACAACTTTTTTTATCAGTCATTTCTTTTTCTTTTCTTATTATTTTATTTTATTTTCACAAAATAATTTTTCTAAAAGAATTGCGTGTGCTCTGTGTAAGAATTGACCAACGACGTCGTATTGACCAATCTATTTAGGGTTCGTGCCACGTCATCGTTTCAGTCTCCTGTTTCTCAAAAGAATCAATAGAACGGCGGTGGTGGAGGTGAAGCGTATAATACTCCGATGACTGGTGGTAGTGGTCCCTCGTATTCAGGTGACGGTGGTGGTGGGCTGTGGTGAACCATCGGCGGTGGTGGAGGAGATTCTTCACATGGAGCTGATGGTGGCGGCGGTGGAGAGCTGTAGTGTACTGGAGGTGGCGGTGGAGAACTGTAATGGACTTCCGGTGGTGGTGGTGAGCTGTAATGAACGACCGGTGGAGGAGGAGAGCTGTAATAGACTGGTGGTGGCGGAGGAGAACTGTAATGAACGACCGGTGGAGGAGGAGAGTTGTAATAGACTGGTGGTGGAGGTGGAGAGCTGTAATGAACGACCGGTGGAGGAGGTGGTGAGTATTCTATGCACGGTGGAGGTGGTGGTGGTGGTTCAATACAAGGAGGTGGGGGAGGAGGGGAATAGACCGGAGTGGGTGGTGGAGATAGATATGGATAAATTGGTGGCGGAGGTGAATGCGGTGGCGGTGGTGAGTGTTGTGGCGGTGAATAATGTGGTGGTGGTGGTGAGCTATAGTAGTAAGGTTCAGGGGGTGGAGGAGAAAACTGTGGTGGTGGTGAGTGAGGTGGTGGCGGCGAGTGAGGTGGTGGTGGTGGTGGTCGGGTGCAGTAAATCGGAGTTGGTGCTGGAGATGACGGAGGAGGTGGAGAAGAGTATACTGGCGGCGGCGGAGGAGAGTAGACTGCTGGTGGCGGTGGTGGAGGAGAATATACTGGCGGAGGAGGGGGAGAAGAGTAAACTGGTGGAGGTGGAGGTGGAGGTGGTGGAGGAGGCGGTGGTGGAGGCGGAGGAGAGTAAACAGGCGGTGGTGGAGGTGGTGGAGGTGGTGGAGGTGGAGGAGAGTAAACTGGCGGCGGAGGTGGCGGAGAATAAATAAGGGGCGGCGGAGGCGGTGAAGGAGGTGGCGGAGGGTTAACCGGAGGAGGTGGAGGCGGAGGGGAATAAATTGTAGGAGGAGTTGAGAAAATTGGCGACGGTGGAGGCGGAGATGGCAAAGAAGGCGGTGGTAACGGCGTTACAACCGGAGGACGAGGGGACAAAAACCGGCCACAACTAAACGATCCACAATTCACCGGCGGACGAGACAAAAACGCTTTACATTGCCCTGGAGACCTCTGAGCAGGTCTTCCCGGCAAACAATTTCTCCGATCATCAAACTCCGGCAACCTCAAACACACAGGTGCCTCCCCGGTGAAGAAATTGTAACTAAAAGTGAAATTCTCAAGCTTCGGAAGCTGACAAATACTCGCCGGTATCTTCCCGGATAACTTATTATGCGCCACATTAAGCTGCTCCACCGAAACCATACCACCAACACTCTCCGGTAACGGCCCAACAAGTTCGTTAAAACTAACGTCAAACACCGTTACGTTCTTCAACCGTCCGATATCAGACGGTAAACAAGAATTAAGACCATTGTTCATGAAGATGATCTCGTTTAAGTTCTTCATCTCCACCAAGCTTGAAGGTACACAACCATGGAATCGGTTATTCGCCAATACGATAACCGAAACCGGGGAATCACCGAAATTCTCCGGTAACTCAAACCGGAACCGGTTATGGTTTATGAAAATCGCGTCAAGATCTTTACTAAAAAGCTCTTTCGGTACAGTTCCTTCGAATTCATTAAACCGGAGATCTAAAAACTTCAACGACGGTAAAAGCAAGACAACCGTCGGGAACTTACCGGCAAACCGGTTGTTACTAAGATCAAGCTCGAATAAA
Source organism: Crucihimalaya himalaica (assembly GCA_004349715.1). Lineage (NCBI taxonomy): Eukaryota > Viridiplantae > Streptophyta > Magnoliopsida > Brassicales > Brassicaceae > Crucihimalaya > Crucihimalaya himalaica. The sequence goes on along the minus strand of SMJT01000106.1, from coordinate 580,983 downwards.
AGCTTCAGCCGGTTAAACCGGTGTGGTACAGTACCACAAAACCGGTTTGAATTAACATGAAACAAAGCAAGATCTGATAACAAACCAAGCTCTTCAGGTAAATAACCAGCGATATCGGCGTGATTGAGATCGATTCCGGCGACGGTACGAATCTTCCGGTTATCAAGCGCCGGAGAACAGAAAACTCCGGTGTAGTTACAGACATTGGATCCGATCCAATTCGAAGTGAAATTGTTCGGATCAGATAGAATTGCTTGTTTCCAAGCTTGTAGAGCTATGTAAGCATTTCGTAATCTCGGATTCTCGAAGATTAGAGAAGGATCAACGGTGATTTTGACGCTTCGTTCGGCGAATTCGAGTAATTGACGGCGTTGAATGTGACGGACTTTGTTATCGGAGAGAGCGCCGCCGTGAGAGGAGATTGAGAGAGAGTGAGTCAGATTGATGAGGAGGAAGAAGAAGAAGAAGAGGAGGATTTGAATCGTCTTCTTCATTTCACTGCACAAGTCATCTGAGTGAAGTGGCAATGGGGTGAGAATTCGAAGGAGAAGCGAGGGTAAAATGGGAAATGTATATAGAGTAATGAATATTATAGAGGAGTTTTGAGGATATGAGATAGAGGAAGAGAAGGAGCTTTGTGTTGTGTGTGTGGAAGGAAGGAGAGAGAGGTTGGAATATAAATGAAAGAGATACAGCTCATTCACAGCTCAAGCCTATCTTTTTCTAATATCAAAAATTGTAGTTATCGATTTATAATCTCTCACCTATTCCCATATATAATATCTGTGTTCTAGTTTATGTATTAGGTGTGCGCCATCCGATTTACGGTTTGATTTCGGTTCTAGTTCTTTCCGTATTTAGATGTGGGCAGTCTCTTTTACGGTTTGGTTTCGGTTTTGTATTTTTAAGTATTTTGGTTTATTGAAAACTGAAACCATTTAAAACCATTTGTAATTCGGTTTGTTTAACTTACTTTTGGTTTCAGTTTTGTTTTCGTCTAAATAAAAATTTAAATATTAACAAACAAAATTTTATCTAGTATTATCATTATTTTAATTTTATACAAAATTTTAATACATGTTCATAATTTAAACTTTAAATAAAATTTAATTCGGTTTAACTAAACTAAAATATGAAACCAAATGGTTTATATAAATGATTTGGTTCGATTTTTGCTATTGCGGTTTTTTCCTCGCTTGTAATAAGTATTGCTCGCTTGTAATAAGTATTGTTCATACAATTTTTACTTCAATTTGTATATAAGTTCTGTTTTTATATTCTTTATATTAATCGGGAGAAAATATATATTTTCGTAATGATATTTATTTTGAAAAGAAATAGCCTAAAACAATTTTTATTTTGAAACATAAAAAACTATAATTGGTATCGTGTCTTTCTAACTCAATTTGGTTTTCTTTGTTCTAAGGAATTGGGTTTTATATATTATTATGAAATGCATGTGATTAGTTGTATGAATATCTTTATATATACATTACACCTAAATAAGGCAGTGTTGATCAAGTTGATTCCTAAGCCAAAAGATGTCTTCACCGAAAGGTCTTGTGGCCTCTTTTGTGTTTACTTTTCATATTTCTCTATCATCTCCAGCACATACAATATTCCATTAATATTGGATAAAAGTTGTAAGAGATTGACTTAAATTTCGATAGATGCTTTCCTTAAACCATAATTTCTAATAATTTGACTTAACAATCTCTTGCCCTCTCTCAAAATATGAAGCTGATATATATTATAATATAATAAAAGAATAGACAAATAAATTAGTAGGTGTATATAATAATAATAATTTGAAAGAAAAAAAAAACGCGCAAAGATTAGGAGGTGGAGGAAGAAAAGGATAATGCCAGCTTTTGAGAGCTTCTTCTTCTTTTGTTCTTTGATGTTGAAAATTCCTTTTCAACAGATTCTACAGAAGCAAACAAAAGCAAAAGTCTTCAAATAAAGACATCTAATAATTGTTATGAGATGACATTATTTCATAACTAATCTTGCTTATGCTAACAATAATTATTGTACTAGTTAATGTCTTTAAGCAATATATAAAGGAAAAAGTACTTCCTCTATTCCATTTTATAAGATTTTTTTTGCTAAAACCACAAAGATTAAAAAACAATAAATTATTATTATTTATATAAATTTGATCAATAAAAAGTATTATAGAACTAAAATAATCATAAACTATTAAATTAATATAAATTATGTATATAAACTTGAGAAAATTAAATAAGATGGAACAATATATTTTTCTTTCTAAAACATCAAGGGGTTGATTGGCGAACACTTTTAAAGCTGTAACTTTTTTTAAAGTCTTTACAGTTAAAATTTTACCAATCATGCTTTTTTGGCTTTGATTAATTTAAAAGTCGTCACACCACTACTTTTCTATTTTATTCTTTGATTATAGTTATTTTTTAAAGTCTGGTAAACCTGACTTTAAAACAGATAAAAATAAAAGCATAAAGTTTTTTTTTATTTTTTCCCCCATATATATTAAAACTTTCTATAAAACTCATTCATGAATTAATTTTTAAAAACTTTCAATTAATTAATAATTGATTTTTTTTCTTATTCTTTTAAGATCTATTTCTCTATATAAAAGAAAAGAAACAAATATTAAAATTATGTCAGAACGGACAAATATGATAGGCATGCAATACACATAGATAAATTTACTTGAAATCAATAAACAAATTTTAAAATTTTTTAATTATAGAACAAAATATATATTGTATACTTCATTATGTTTGGTATACTTTATATTATTTAAAAATATAATTCTTATAGTCAAATCTTTACCAATTGGTAGTAAAAAATTTTACAGTCAAAGTTTTTACAGCAAAAGTCTCTGCAGTCAAAGTCTATACAGCTAAAGTATCTACAGTCAAAAGTTACGGTCGTTACCGGTCCTCAAATAAAATAGAAAAAGGAGTAGCAGTTACGTAATAATTAAAGTAAATAAATTAATTTTAAGAGAGGTGGTTAAGTGGTCAAGTTGGTGTTTTCTTGCCGAGTTTCGGCGTATCGGTTGACCATGAAACCAGTTTTAATTTTAATTTAATGCAATGTCCCGTTGCCTATGAAATTTGGTGATATCACGAGTTTAGTTTATTTTTCATTTAGTTATTACTACCTCTCACGAGTTTGTTTATTAAATGTTTGTGTTTGTTTTTTGTTTTTTGTTTTCTTGGTTAAAATTTAAGAACCTAACACTTACAATGAATACGCGGTTGAGTGTAAGACTTTGCATATGCTTTTGTAATTGTAGTTGTCACTAAAATGGATAGAGCGATCGGCCAGTGGTTAATAGCGAATACATTTTTCTGGACATGCATAAGCATTTGAATATATTAATTACTAAAGAGACATTGTTGTAAAGTAAATGATAAAAAGCGAAAAAATGCTCAATCCGTTTTAAATTAGTTGTTGTTTAAGGTTTTTTCACTTATATTAAGAAAACATCTAACTTTTTAATTTTATCCCTAATTAACGTATTGCTTTATTTAAAATTATTAATTAATAAGCTAAAAATATAGGAAGAAAATTAAAAATTTGTCAAGATCTGCAATGAAAACAACAAACGACAATTAATTTAGAGGGTGTGTTTTGTACTTTTTTTATGAGGACTTAGTACGTGATTGGCAAAGCTTTTTAGGGAGGATACGTTCTCTCTGCTGACTCACCAGCAATCAAAAAAATTAAAGTAGTTTTTTTAGATGTTAGAACTGCCTTTTAACTACTAAGTGTTATCACATTCTAAATAAAAGAGTTATAACACTAATAGTGTTAAAAATCATAACATGATATTTTTATTGGCCAGAAAGAAATCAAATTAAATATTCTGTTTTCAAAAAGTATTATCAATTCTAATCGTTAGTAGAATTTTGTTGTTTAGGTCACAATGCAAATCTACTTTCAGTTCTTTTAAAATTAAAATATAATATTAATTTTTTTTACAAAACCTTCACAAATATGAGACTTAAGTCTAATAATTTTACAAGTTTCTCAATCTTTTTTACTAGTGGTAAGTTCTTCATAATAGTATTCTTTTCTATTCAATATTTCTTTTACCTACTTTATAGTTTTTAATCTAACCTCAATTTATTTGAAGTAAAACCATCTCTAATGGTATTTATATGTTCCTATGAAAATAGAATAATGAATAATGTTACTACAAATTTGGAATAATTCTAGTCTTTTTTTTTGTGTGGAGTAACACTATCTAATTCTCTATTTTTAGAGTATAATACACTTATATAAATTTATATTAAAGACATAGTTATTACATTAGTTTTAAATTTAAAATACAACATTAACACATCTTAACTTAGAAAATATAATGACTTAACAAAACTTAAATTTAAAATACATTACTAACGCCATAAAATAAAATATACTTTTTTAAAGAAGACATGATGCTCTCTGCAGTTTGGCGATTTATATATATAGTTATTGGTTTGTCATCTTCTTTTGAAGATTTTAACGGTTATTGACGGCAAAGTGGGGTGGTTAACCCTCCACGTTCGAGCGAATTTCTTCGGAGGAGTGGGGTTCTCTCTGTCCGATGAAGCAGTTGTGTATGATTGGGAAAATCTATTTAAAGACCCAATTTTGGGAGTTTTATCATTCCTCTTCTTGATGATTCAATGGCGGAGAACGTTCGACGTGCGATTCAAAATATCAGTTTGGGTATTGATGAAGCCCTTGTTCCTCTTCCTCATGCGATTGTGAATAGAACGGTTGCGCCAAATCAATACTGTTTGCTAAGTCGGCCTCTAATGCCTCGAAAGCAAAATTTGAGACATGTTATCGCCACTCTTCCGAGATCGTGGGGACTTGTTGGTCAGAGGAAGGATCGTTGAGAATCGTAGGTTTCACTCTCTTTTCCTGTCAGAGGAATCTCTTGAAACTGTGTTGAGATGTGGACCTTGGTCTTTTGCCGAAAGGATGTTAGTTCTACAGCGATGGTCGCCAGAGATGAATCTATTATCTCTTAATTTTATCCTCTTCTAGATTTAAATCAGAGGGACCCCATTTATTGTCTCCACGTGGAGGTCATTGACAGTCTAGCAAGTTTATTGGGAGATGTAGTGGGAATCGATTTTGATGAAGCAACAATCACAAGGGTTTTTTGAATTCTCTTCATCAAGTTTATGTCCAAGGGTTTCAGAACGTTTGGTTTGAAAGTGATAATCAACAACTTTCTTGTTAAAATCTTATATAATAAAGTAAGGTTTACTTAACCACAAACTCGCCATCCTTTATTTTAACCTTCATTTTAACTATTTTTCTATTTTACCTTTTCATATTATCATTTTTAAAAGAAATATATATAAGAAACATAATTTCTATTAATTACACATTTAAAATCAATTATTACAATTTAATAATAATTTAACAAAAGAAATATACAAAAGAAATCAATTATTACAATTTGTCATCCTTCATTTTAATTATTTCTCTATTTTACTTTTTGATATCCTCATTCTTAAAAGAAACATATATAACAAAAAAACATATACCAAGATAATAATTTCTCTTAATTGACCATAACTTAACTCATTAATATAATTTGCAATAACTAATTAATTAATTAGAAAAATTTCAAATTGTTCTTCTTTTCAATTTGATTTACTCTTCTATATAAGCGATTACCTTTTCATATTCTCATTTCTAAAAAAATCATATATAAGAACAATAATTTCTGTAAATTACACATTTAAAAACAATTATTATAATTTGACAATGACTTAACCAATTAACAACATAATTGACAGTAATTTTTTAAAATGTGTCTTTTCAATATTACTCTATTATACCACTCGATATTCTCCATCATAAAAAAACATATACAAAGACAAGTGATCATCCTTCAATTTAATCTTATATAATAAAGTAAGGTTCGTTTAACCACAAGCTGACACGTGTCATCCTTATTTTAACCTTCATTTTAACTATTTCTCTATTGTACCTTTTCATATTCTCATTTCTAAAATAAACATATATAAGAACAATAATTTCTAATAATTACACATTTAAAATCAATTATTACAATTTGACAATCTTATATAATAAAGTAAGGTTCGTTTAACCACAAGCTGACACGTGTCATCCTTCTTTTAACATTCATTTTAACTATTTCTCTATTGTACATTTTCATATTCTCATTTCTAAAATAAACATATATAAGAAACATAATTTCTGTTAATTACACATTCAAAATCAATTATTACAATTTGACAATAATTTAACAAAAGAAATATACAAAAGAAATCAATTATTATAATTTGTCATCCTTTATTTTAATTATTTATCTATTTTACTTTTTGATATTCTCATTCTTAAAAAAAAAATATATAACAAAAAGACATATACAAAGATAATAATTTGTTTTAATTGACCATAACTTAACTCATTAATATAATTTGCAATAACTAATTAATTAATTAGAAATTTTTCAAATTGTTCTTCTTTTCAAGTTGATTTCATCTTCTATATAAGCGATTACCTTTTCATATTCTCATTTCTAAAAGAAACATATATAAAAACAATAATTTCTGTTAATTATACATTTAAAAACAATTATTACAATTTGACAATAACTTAACCAATTAACAACATAAATGACAGCAATTTTTTAAAATGTGTCTTTTCAATATTACTCTATTATACCACTCGATATTCTCCATCATAAAAAAAATATATACAAAAAAAAGTGATCATCTTTCATTTTAATTATTTCTCAATTTAAGTTTTTGATATTCTCATTCCTAAAAGAAACATATATAACAAAAAATATTTACAAAGATAATAATTTCTCTTGATTGACCATAACTTAACTCATTAATACAATTTGCAATAACTAATTAATTAATTAGAAAAATTTCTAAATTTTTTTTCTTTTCACGTTGATTTCCTCTTTTATATAAGTGATTTAGTACGAGCATATAACCCCTAACAACTGTAGATAATTATTACAATGCAAATTTCAATTTTTTTCCTCTTTAGGTTTATTTTTTTACTTCTATATAAGTGATTTAGTTGGAGCATATAACATCTCACAAATGTAAAATCACTTCTTTATAGTGCTATATATATATATTAATTTATTTTTTCTTTTCAGGTTGATTTTCTCTCTTTTATATATGTGATGTAGTTTGAAACATAAAATCAATGACGAATGTAAGATCACTTCCTTAGTGTAATATATATATATATATATATATATATATAGATTAATTTATTTAAATTAATTAATGTTTACCCCCTAAAAATAATATATTTTTCCGTATGTCTTATTAATTTCATTAACTAAATATAACTATATATCAACAAAACAAATATAACTAGACTAATTTAAATGACATCATAATCTTATATAGTAAAGAAGTTTTTCTCTTATATATAACTGTTGTAGTTAGGAGTATAGAGTCAATGACAAATGTAAGATCACTTCTTTATTTTCCCATCTTATGCTTTCAATGTAATGTGAAAAGCAAGGTAAGACTTTTTTATTGGACGATCTATATGAGTCTCTCCACTTCTTCTAAGATAACTCAACCAAAATTTAGAATATTTTTTTATTTATTCGTGTAATTTCATCATCAGAATTTCATCAAATTCATTTTTATAGAAGTGTTAATTAGTTTTGAAATATATAATAAGTTGTAATAACTTTGTGAAATATTGATAGAAATATAATTATTAGAAGACGATCCCAAAATACAAAAACTATTAAACTATATTATTTTTAAATAATTAAATAATAATGTAACTATCATTATTTACTTTAGTATATGGAGAAAATAGAAACATGATATATGTTGTAAATTATAAAATTGTTTTACTTAAGCGGAATGCTCAAACGACATCTACATAGATCAATCATTTTGATATATATTATTTATATAGTGTTGTATTATTTACTACATTTGTTTAAACTCACGCAACGCGTGAGGACTTCCCTAGTAACTAATAAAGGGAGGATTATCTACAACTAGGTACTCTTCTTTGCGATGTTCAATATTGGATGGCAAAATTACCCTTGTGTTCTTTAGATTTCATTAACAAAGAGCGAAATGTAGTAGTGGATGTATTGTCTTTTGAACTCTTGATACTAATTACCAAATGTTTTATCTTCCGCCTAGATGGTTGTATGGATTTTAGTATTATCCATATTTGATTTAATAAAGGTTCAGTTATTAAAAAAAAATATAAATAAAAAATCCAAAAAAACATATCGGTAGTATTTCCAAAATATAAATTTTAGTATTATCCATATTTGATTTAATAAAGGTTTCATAATGTTCATCTATACAATTTTTTTTGACCAAGCTAAGCTGTTTATTACACACTCCAAAAATCAAAAACTAAAAAAAAATTAGAATATTTAAGGAACAAAAAAACATGTCATATATTTTTTCACCAATATTATGTAAGAATTATTTTGGGGTCACACATGTATAATTAATGTGTTAGGGTCATTATTTAAAGTAGTCAAAACTTATGTGGTCAATTTGGTTTAAAATAAAAGACTATAGGGCATAAGTGTTATGGAAATTTTATGTGTGGATACATTCAGTAATTTCTAATTTGATGAAGGGCCGAATTAGAAATTATTTCTATTATAAATAGAAAGGTTATGGTCCCCATGACAACCCTAATCAGAAATTCAGAAAACTCTCTGCATCCCATCAACAGAGACCTTCAGCTATTTTGGGTTAGTCGTGGAAGAGCCATTACCGAATTCAGATCATAAGCCATGGATCCAAAAGGTACGCTTTCGCTATTTTTTATATTATTCAGAAACTGACATGAGATTGATTATAAAATCATAAGAAAAGTTAACAATTGATATCAGAGCCATCATGTTCAGTTTCTGATTGATAATCAGGTTATTTTGTTGATTTTCGGATTCATTAATATGGTTGAAATTATATTGTTGAATCTGAATTTTTTGTTAAAGTTAAGATGTTAAATCTGTATTTTAGGATCTGTGGTTGAATAGTTTTTTAAAATATGTTTGATAAGCATGTGTAGATCTAGTTTTGATGATTAATCTAGATTAAAACATGTTTAGATTTTTCATGAATTTTGGTTGATGTGTTATGAAAAATTGTTTATTGTTCATAATGGAAATATTTTTCTATCGGAAAATTTTTGAACAATTTTCGGATTTAAAAAAAATAATAATAATAATATTCGGCGGCTGTTCAGCGTTCAGCATTAGGTTAAGCTAACAAAAAAAAAAAAAAGAATCGTCCGTTTTTTTTTGTTAATGTTTTGGGCTTTGCTGGCCCATTAAAATTAAAAAAATAAAAATGGGCGATTTGGGCTTGGGCCCGCGGGCTCCATTAAGAAAGAACAGTTTTGTTGCTATCAGGATTCAATCCTGAGACCCGCTGGACTATATCCTCCTTCTTCAACCATTTTGCCAAGTTAACTTTGTTGCATCTGGATCCCCAGACATAATAAACATTATGGTCTGAGCAAGAATAAATTCATAAAAATTAAAGTTATTTTAATTAATAAATAAATTTTAAGGTTTTTTTAATTAATAAATAAATTTTATTGTGCAAGTTTAATATTTGAAGTGGATAAATTTATGCAAGATGTCGTCAAAGTGACCTCTTTTGTATATATTTTTTCATGAATAATTTTAAATGATGTATGTATGTATATTCATGCGAATACTAAATCGACCCAAATGTAGGTTTGTATTTGGCCGAATTTCATATATACCTGTGATGATGAGCATGTGACAATTATTAGGAATAATCATGTGAATGATAAATCGGTCCAAAGAAAGGTTTAACATTTATAATGCATTATTGTCAGTGTTTGATCTTTACAACAAGAGTATCACTAGCAATTAATAATATTGTCCAAAGACTTGTTATTAATGTTGCATTTGGTATCTTGAGATGATTTGTACAATTTTAATAATTTATTTATTGATTATATTTGATAACTAATTAAAGATTGTTCTCTTTTATTTTGCAGTATCTGCAAACTTGGGTTCAATTCCAACACTTACTGGTTCCAACTACAAGGATTAGAAAAGTAAAGTTAAGATTGTCCTTGGGTGTATGGATCTTGACCTTGGCGTTAAGGATGAAACAACCTACTTCTCCTACAGATACCAGCACTGCTGAGTATACAGGCAGTTTATTGAGAAGTGGGAACGTTCTAATGGCATTGGTTTAATGATCATTATGGACACCATTCTAGAAACCTTTAGAGGTGATGAGGAGATCAAAGATCTCAAACAGTTCCTTGTTGAGATGGACTTACGTTTTGCAAAAGCGATAAGGCAGAAATAAGTACGCTTCTGTGTCGCTTTAGTACCATGAGGTATCACGGCAAAGGAAACATAAGGGAGTACATTTTGGAAATGTCCAACATTGTTTCAAAACTTAAGGGTCTCAAGATTGAGCTTCCAGAAGAAGTGCTCATATTTTTTGTCTTGAACTCTCTTCCTCCTAGTTTCAATCAGTTGTATCCAGTTACAACACACAGAAGGAGAAATGGTCTCCTTAATGAGCTCATTTCATGTTGTGTGGAGGAGGAGAATAGGATGAAACTGGAAAAAATCTGAAGGTGCTCATATGGCTTACACCTCTAAGGGTCAGGGCAAAGAAGAAAATTAGAGGTTGTTAAGAATGATGCTGCTAAAGGTCCAAATCAAAATAAGCAGACTAAGGTTGAAGATACTTGCTTCTTTTTGTAAGAAAGTTGGACACATGAAGAAGGACTGCCAAAAGTACCACGCTTGGCGTGGAAAGAAAGGTATGCCTTGTTATGGTCTGTTTTTGAAGTGAACTTAGTTGAAGTACCCAGAAACACATGGTGGTTAGATTTCGGTGCAACTACAAACATCAGTGTTTCATTGCAGGGTTGCCTGAGCTACCGAAAAACCAACTGATGCTGAAAGACGCATTCATGTGGCTAATGGATTTCTGGTGGGATGTGGAGGCAATTGCGCATTTTAGATTGTTATTTAGTATGGTTATTTTTTTGGATTGAAAGACACTTTTGTTGACGTCATTTAGACGGAATTTGGTTTCTTGGTTCTTATTTAGACAAATCTGGTTATTCTTGTCTTACTGAGAATGGAAAAGCTACTTTGTCTTTAAATTCAGTTTTAATTGGAACTGGTCACTCATTTTTTGAATAATCCAAGTCTTTATATGCTAGACACTATACGCTTCTCATCATGAAAAGTTTAAGTGTTGAATCAAGGGGTACAGAAACGTAAGTTCGAAAAATGCAAGTTCAGGAACTCTATGGCACCAAATGCTTAGGTCATATCTCCAGAAATAGAATTGAGCGACTTGTGTCTGATGGTATTTTGAATTCTGTTGATTTCACAAATTGTGAAGTCTGTGTGGATTGCATTAAAGGAAAACAGGACTAAGAATTAAGAGATTAGGGTGCATATAGGCTACAGAAGTTCTTGAGTTGATACATACAGACATTGTGGACCCTTTCCTAAGGCATCATGGATGGTCAACAATACTTTTATATCATTCATAGAGCGATTACTCTCGATATGCATACATGTTCTTATTCATGAAAAGTTAGAGTCTTTGACGTGTTCAAGAAATTTAAGGCTGAAGTTGAGAATCAGCTCGACCGAAAAGATAAAGTCTGTTCAGATCTGATCATGGTGGTGAATATTACGGTCGGTATGACGGTTCAGGTGAAAACGTCCAGGACCATTTGCCAGATATCTAAGAGAGTGGTGGTATCGTTCCACAATATACCATGCCTGGGTCTCCCTAGCATGAATGGTGTGTCAGAAGACGTAACCCGCACTCTTAAAGATATGGTAAGGAGTATGATATGGTCACTCAACCTTACCTGAATCACTCTGGGAAGAGGCACTAAAGACTGCAGGCATAACATTCTTAATCGAGTACCAACTAAAGGCAACTGCAAAAACCCCTTATGAGCTTTGGACTGGTAGAAAACCAAGTCTAAATCATTTTTCACATATGGGGATGTCCAGCTGAAAGCTAGGCCTTACAAGCCAATTTGAAAAAAGTTGGACTCCAGAACTGTGAGACAGTTACTTTATTGGTTATTCTGAACGAACTCGGGGTATAAGCTTTATGATCCCACAAAAGAACATTTTCGAGAATGGAAACAGCTACGTTCTTTGAGGATGTTGAATTTGGGGGGAGAAATGAAGTTAGAGAACGTCATCTTTGAGAAGAATCAGGAGAAATCGTTTCTAAACCGATTCATATAGTTGCTTTTGATGAAGCAAATTTGGAACCTCACAGTTGATACTGAAATTCTTCTCCAAATCAAGATGACGATAATATCGATCATGAAAGTCAAATTCAGAATCCTCAAGAACAAGTGCCTTTACGGCGATCCACTAAAGAGAAGAAAGAAGTGATATTATGGATGATTACATAATATTTCTTATGGAACAAGAGGAAAATCAACCCAATTGGAAGATGATCCTATCAACTTCCGTACCGCCATGGTAGTTCCAATTCAAGATAAGATGGGTCGAAGCTACTAAAAGAAGAGTAATCAGTCAATGCTAAACAATAAGTTTTGGGACATTGTCCAATTACTAGAAGGAATGAAACCTATTTGGTTGCAAATGGATATTTAAGACCAAAAATGGATTCAAATGGTAATGTAGAAAGGTATAAAGGCTCGTCTAGTAGCTAAAGCTATACTACAGAAGAGGATTGACTACAAAAGAAACCTTTTCTCCAGTTCATCAAAGGATTCTTTTAAGGACAATCATGGCCCTTGTTGCGCATTATGATTTTGAGCTTCATCAGATGGATGTTAAGACATCGTTTCTCATGGAGACATTGAGAGACGATTTATATGGTGCAACCAGAAACTTTGTATTAGATGATTTCAAAGAATATGGTGTGAAAATTAAAATAAATCCATCTATGGGCTAAAACAAGCTTCTCGTCAATGGTACCAAAAATTTCATGAGGTAATCATCTCATTGGTTTTGAGGTAAATTTAGTCGAAGATTGTGTGTATCAGAAGTTCAGTGGGAGTAAGTGCATTTTTCCTGGTTTTGTATGTCGATGACATACTACTAGCCACTAACGATATGAGCATGTTACATGAGAGACAAAAATTTTCCTTAAGGGTAAAATTTGAATGAAAGATTTTGGTGAAACATCTTTTGTATTAGGAATTCAGATTCACCGAGATCGAACTCGTGGGATTCCTAGATTGTCTCAAAAGAGCTATATCGATAAAGTACTCAAGAGATTTGGCATGCAGGATGCAAAACCAGGTGATACCCAGTCGCTAAAAAGAGACAAATTTTGTCTTGATCAGTGCCCTAAAGGAAATTTAGAAATTTAGGAGATGCAAAAGATTCCTTATGCATCGGCTGTAGGGAGTCTAATGTATGCTCAAGTTTGTACGCGTCCAAATTTAGCGCGTACATTGTTGGAGTTTTGGGCAGATACTTAAGTAATCCAGGTTTGGCACCATTGGAAAGCAGCCAAAAGGGCCATGAGGTATCTGAAAGAAACAAAAAGACTATACGCTCACATATCAGAGATCAAATAACTTGGAGATCACTGGAATTCTGATTCTGATTATGCTGGATGTAAAGAATAGTCGAAAGTCTACATCAGGTTTTGTTTTTTCTATTGGCCAGTGGAGCTATTTCTTGGCATAAGTCGCGAACAGAACATTGTTAAGCTTTCTCAGGGCGTTGGGTGAAACAGAAGTCAATATCAAATCTGGGAAGAAGTGGTTTACCACACGTGGAGTTTGCCCTGACAATCACGCTAAGCATTCTGCAACTCTCTTTTCTCCTTTTGAAATCGTTTATGGGTTTAATCCAAATTCACCTCTAGACTTGATCCTTTGCCTTTAAGTGTGAAATGAAGTTTAGATGGCAAAGAGAAAGCTGAACCAGGTGAGGAAAATACACCGCTAAGGCCAAGGAGAATATAGAGAAGAGGACTAAGCAGTATGAGAAACAAGCAAATAAAGGGCAGAAAGGAGCGGCTAATCTTCGACGAAGGAGACTTGGTGTGGATTCACTTACGCAAGACAAATTTCCAGAAGAGAGAAAGATCAAGCTTATCGCCACGAGTGGAAATGGACCATTTGAAGTCGTCAAGAGGATCAACAACAAACGCCTACCAGATTGATCTCCAAGGTAAGTATAACATATCTCCCATCGTTCAATGTTTCTGACTGTGTTTCCCTATATTGCAGATACAGATTTGAGGACAAATCCTTTTTAAGAGGGAGGGGATATATGATCCATGGATAGCAAGGAAGCCTGAGGAACCAGAAGCTGAGGAGGAACCGGGATACTTGGAAGAATCACTCGTTCCAGAGCTAAGGAGATGGCGAGGGAGAGCTCATTCACTCATAGCCAAAGGGAAACTCAATCTACCGAGGATTCAAAGTCTTCAGCATCTTTCTTTGGAGACTCCACCCGGTAAATGATAATTAGGTGACTTAAGTGAGGAGTCTGTACTCTTTTTTCCCATGTTGAGTTTTGTCCCAATGGGTTTTCTCAGCATGGTTTTTAATGAGGCAGATGAATCACTACGTGAGTTACTTAGGAGTCATTGCTATTGGGTCATAATGTACAAAGTCACTATGGTTTGTACTTAGTAGTCTTGAGGCGCACCAATTTTAGGTTTTCCTGTGGAAGGGACGCCTCGCTATTTTTTATTTAAAATTCAAACGCTTTGTTGTTTTATTTCGAAACTTCTTTTTTGTTCTTTTCTTTTAGGTTTTGCGATTTCTCCTAGGGTTAATATAGGAGATGTCGTTGTTTTGTTTCAAGTAGCGAAGAAGTTTTTATGCAAGAGCAATTTCGAAATTTTCCTTCCTCACTTTGATTCCTTGAAAGCGTTCTTCGAATCCGAATTTCTTATACACGTGTGATCTAGAAACCTTCTACAATCTGTTCTAGTCCATCTTTCATCCTAAACATCTATCCATACCATCGCCACTCTTTCTTATTCATCACGCCATAGCCCACGCTTCAACACCCACCGTTCGCCTCTATTCATCACCATCACCGTCGCTCTATTTCCTCACCATCACCAGTCGCCTATCTTCACCCCGCATCAGCCTCATATCGGAGTTTTCCTAGGGAGATTCTTATCATACTGTGATAATAAATCAGCTAGTTATGTACTCCAACAAAAAACAGCAGCGCGACCAAAGTCCAAGTTTATTGATATTAAGTTCCTCGTTGTTCAAGAAAGGGTACAAAGTGGAGAGATTTCCATATGAAACACTTAGGACAAACTCCATGATAAGCAGATCCTCTTACAAAAGGTATTCACCAAAGGTCTTTCTTGAGCATACTGCTCGAATGGGTGTTTCAATATTTGAGGATCATTTGTTTAGTGGGAGTTTTCATTGAGTTTTTGGGTTTTTATGTTTAAGTTGTGTTTTATGCACAATTATTTTTCTGATCAGTAATAAACATTTCTTTTAGTTTATTCTTTGTACAATAAAGTTAAAGGATCTCAATAAGGTAGGATCAGTTGAGAATCGACATGTGTTGATCACACTTTTCATTGTGATTTTCATGCCACACTTTTTAAAATTGATCTATGTCATTTGATTATATTGATTTCAGTGACTATGGAAGGTTTAGTTGTTTTTTATATACGAAGACACGCTGTGTGATCCTATGTTTATATAGTCAATAAACGAGATTGTTTATGCCTCTGATATATAATGACATTTTTGAGCTCATAAAGTCTATCACATTTTCAGAATACATATGTGACCCAGTGGGAGATTGTAAGAATTATTTTGGGGTCACACATGTATAATTAATGTGTTAGGGTCATTATTTAAAGTAGTCAAAACTTATGTGGTCAATTTGGTTTAAAATAAAAGACTATGTGGCATAAGTGTTATGAAAATTTTATGTGTGGATACATTCAGTAATTTCTAATTTGATGAAGGGCCGAATTAGAAATTATTTCTATTATAAATAGAAATGTTATGGTCCCCGTTACAACCCTAATCAGAAATTCAGATAACTCTATGCATCCCATCAACATAGACCTTCAGCTATTTTGGGTTAGTCGTGGAAGATCCATTACCGAATTCAGATCATAAGCCATGGATCCAAAAGATACGCTTCCGCTATTTTTTATATTATTCAGAAACTAACATGAGATTGATTATGAAATCATAAGAAAAGTTAACATATTATAGAAAAGAAACAATGATAAATTACATATAACTACTCATGCATTACACCTAAAAGTGAAGTGTTTCTAAAACTACATATACTATATATATCGAAAACTGTTATTTATATAATTTATACAAAGATTACAACAATCTTGACATTATTTTTAGTTTTATTTTATTTATTAAATAAATAATAGTTATACCTAAACAAAAATTAACGGATACTGTGCTCTAATTTAAAATTATTGTATATTTATGTTAATATTCATCCTTCTAAATAATATTTCAGGTTCCACCACTAATCATCGCCATTTATATTCTTAACAACATTAAAAAGTGATTTCTTTTTCGTTAAAGATAAAAGTTCTCTTCTGCGACACTCTCTAACTCTAATAAGACCGTTTAACCAAAAATTTCCAAGGGTTCGCTACAGTAACCAGAAACGCCGCCAAAGTCCAAACCTTTATTGACCACTTTGAATTTTCGGGCGATCTCGAGGTTCTGGGTCTTCACAAATGAATTCATTTCAACGTTTCTCGTTGACAACGCTGCGTGGGACAAGGCTAAGCACCATCGAGTCATGTGTACGCCATTTCTGCGGTGAACACGGCGTAATAAAGGACGAAGGAGACTGGTTTTACTCGCCGGAATGGTGGGATCCTCAAGACGGCGGCTACACGGTTTCACAAGCTGTCTCCGGTAAAGGAAACGGCGTCGTTTCAGTCGTCGCTCACCCTTCTTCTCTCCCTGTGAGTAATTTCTACAATCAATTTCTTGAAACCTTAGTTTTGTTTCTTGATTCGTTGATTGATTGATTGATTTGGGAGGGTTTTTAATGATTTCTCTTTATGTAGAGTAGAGATTCATGGGCAGAAACTGAGAGATGGTTGGAGAAAAGGTATATGGAGATAATGCCAAGTGATGGAGAGGAGAAGAATGGGATGTTTAAGGTATTTGGGTATCAATGGCGATCGCTTCGATTTAACGATGATACTCGACAAAGCACTGTGAAAGTCATGGCTGCTTGTAGAGCATTGCAACCTAGTTCTGTTTTCTATATGCAACAGCCACATTGTCTTGCTGTTCCATGTGAGATTGTTAACCCTTTATTCCTTTCTTTGTTATGATATTTTGTGTTGCTTTTAGAGCTCTATTGGTTTAATTTTACGCCTTTAGATGCTTAGTTTTTAGGAAATTTATGGACTTGGATGCATAGAACATGACTTGTTTAAATGAACTAGAAGAAGGAATGGCGATAATACTGCTATATTTCATGTTCAATTTTTATGTTAGTTTTCTGTTTCAATTTAAAAAGGGTCCAGGCTGTGTCTTTGGTCTCTGCATTGTGGATGAAGTGGTGAAAGGAAGGACTAGGTTAAGGAATTCGGGATTAAGAGCTTACTTATTATGTTTTAAACACTTGTTTAATGTTTGTGTTAGTCCTTTGTTTTCAAGTATAAAAGGGTTTAGGTTAATTGTAAAGCTGTTGGAGCGCTCTTGGTTAATCTAACGCCTTAATGCTTAATTTGAGGAAGTCCTTGGGCATTACACAGAACATGACTTGTTCATATGAACTAGATGAAGGAATGGAGCTAATAGGTGTAGTTATTAATTCTCTGCGTCCAATGTTAGAAAGGGTTCAGGCAAAATGTAACTCCACCATTGTTCTTAGTTGGTCTCTGCATTGTTTTCATCGACACTGTTCGAGTGACGAATCAAATGGTGAAAGAAAAAACTAGATTAAGGAATAGGGATTAAGGGCTTACTTATTATGTATAATCGCTTGTTTTTCGAGTTTAAATATATGTATTTCCAAGTATAGAAGGGTTTAGGATAATAACTACTCTGCTGTTGTTTTTCGTTGGCCTCTGCGTTATTATTAAGCCGAACTCTTTTCTTTGGTGACAGACCTGAAGAGCATGGTTTCAGTTGGATTAACTTCCCTTGCAGCTTCTAAATTTGATATGAGGAGTGTAGCTATTGGGGAGAAACAAATGCGTATATTATGCATCGGTCACGGTGGAGGAAGTTTGCCGTTGTTTTTAGCTAAACACATTCTTGGTAGGAACAATCACTGTACCTATATATCCTTTTCGAGAACTTCCATCTGTAATTCTTATGTTAATTGATGTAAATGGTGTTATTGATCTGTCTTCTAGGTGCTGTTGTTGACATAGTTGAGCTGGACCCACTTGTTATCTCAGAGTCAGTTCGAGCAATGGGCTTCCCTGCATTCTCTGTCATGACAGCAACCGGGAAACGTGTGTTACCAACACCTGAAATTATTGACCAAGTGATGTGGCGAGGCATCCATGAGAGACTCTTCCTCTACGAATCAGAAGCTGAGGAATTCATTCTCAGGAACCAAAGTAATACTTATGACATGATCTTCATGGATGCTTATGATGGAGCAGACATCTTTCCTCATAGTCTGTGGGATTCCAGTTCCGTGTTCATGAAAGCTCTGAGCAAAATACTTCACCATGAGCATGGAACTATGGTGGTGAATCTTCACTCTGATGCAGACATCTCTGACTTAGACAGATCAAATGAAGGTGTAACAACGGGGAAGTATGTGAGGAAAGTCGGTAGAGCTTATATGAAGGGTTTAATGGAGAATGAGAGGAACGGGATGGTGTTTGCTTGTGAAGTGCCATGGCTATGTAACGTATCTTTGGTGGTGAGCAGAGGGATGGGCTCAGGGGGAAGACATAAAGACAAAATCATGAGTAATCTCATGAAGGCTTCATTAGAAGTGGACCAAAACCTGCGTCTGCCTTTCTCTTGCTTGGATTATCTGAAAACTGGTCTTACCATCATATAATTTGATCTCAGAATTTAAGGTATGTCTTTTGATAAAGTTATGCGCGTAGAAAAGAGAGATATAACAAACGAAAAACACAATAGTAGGCTGTAAAACACACTGAAACGTGTGAATTGTGGCTTGAATATGGTTTAGTTGTCTTGCACTTGCTATTGCAATAGAATTGTGTTGTGATTCCATATAATAATGCAAGAGTTGTCTCGTGCATCATGTATAGCTTGAACACGATAAAGCCATGGTCCTCCAAAGAGAAGTTGATCTTCTTCTTGTTCCATGTTGACCACATAGCATGGAACTTTATCCTTGTAGTACTCTCCAATTGAGACAGGGACTCTACATGTCTCCTCTGCGACTTTATCCTCTTTCCTCGTTGCCCTAACCCTTACGGATGGATATTTTTTCAGCGTCTTGAGTTTCAACTTCTCCACTAAACCTTTTGAAATGATGTTGTTTCCGCCGTTGAGGACCAATCTGCAAGCTTTATCTTTGATTGTACAATGGGTGCAGAAAACAAGACCAGGTTTCCAATCAAAGAAGCTTGTTGTTGTATTACTACTACTTTTACTAGCAGTGATAGCTTGTTGGGTTTGTTGATCATGATGATGGTCGCCTTCTTCACGCAGTAAAAAGGTGGAAACTTCAATAGGAGTTGTGTTTCTTGCATTCCAATCTGTTGGTTGCAATATCCATCGAGGGTATTCAGTAGTAGCAGCTTGTTTTTGCTGAATTCTTATTAGGGTTTGTTCCATCTCCTCGAACCGTCTTTCGATGGTTTTCTCAATATCGACGGCTTCTTTGTCACTACTTCTGTCTTCGGCCATTGGGTTGGTTAGAAGTTAATCAGCTGATATGGTGATTTGTGACTTGTGACAGAGAGAACCTCTGAAACCTGAAAGTTTTACTCGTGGTTTGTAAATCAGCTGATTGCTTTATGTGATTCAGAATAAAATATCTAGTTGAAGTAATCCTAAAGTATTTTTAAATAGATTACTGCAAATAATTGTATGTAACTCATGAGTCTTTGTTGTTTTAAAATCAAAGTAGATTCTGTACAAAGATTTTATATTATGCGTATCAGGCTATATAATTTAGAGTATTTTAGGAATCTAGTACATAAAATGCTAATACGAAAGTTATGATTCCACTCAAAAACTATTACTATATTACAAAAAGAATGACAAAATTCTTGTCAAGATCTTCTTTAATGGGCCAGCCCAAACCCAAACCCGATATTTGGAATGTCTCACAACGACGGGCAAGTTGTTGATTGTCCTTACGTGCTTGCGTTGCGTGAAATTCTTTAAAGGGGTTTATTCGTTTAAGGATTTTAATGGATTTGGAAATCCAAGTAAAATTATGTGTTATTCAATCAATGATTTTTAAAAAGATTTTTAAATTATGTCTTATTAGTTCCATCATTTATAAATACTAGTTAAAATCACTTTTTATTCAATATTAAAGATTTTGATATGGATTTGATTTAACATAGGATTTGAATGGATTTGAAAATCTATTTTACTTATAAATAGAAGATTTGAAATCCTTACTCCCACCATGTTATTTCGGGTGGATTTGAAAGTAAACCTGATAAAAAAGCATATGACACATAAGAACTAGGTTTGACGTAGTATTATATAAGAACTTGACACACAAGCATACAACACATAAAAACTGTGAAAAGACTTTAACATTAAGCACACATTTAACGATGCATAACTTGAGTAATTGAGTAGTCATGACTCACGAGCTCAGGTTGTCTTTGTAGTGATAACTATTGATACAATAAATTGTTTTCCTTCACAAATTACTTACAATGATTGCCGACATATATAACTTGAAAAGAAAAAAAATATTTGTTCAATTTATTTTCTTTTGATTCGTAATACGTTTGAACCCACTAAATAAAAACAAAAGAAATTAACACTACCTCAAAATAAAAATAATTAATCCAACCTAACAAATAATAATTAATCAAACCTAGCAAATAAATAATTATTATTACATAACCTTACACTTAATCCAACCATAACACTTATCAGTAGACATATTAACAAAGATTTCTTTTATCCCGAAGAAAACGAAAGTGCATGAAAAGTTATTCAAAAGCTTAATGGCAATAGTGATCATGAAGTTCTAATAACCCAAGACCAACAGAGAAAATATGTCAATCAGTGGAGCAAATTATAACATCGAATGTGTGGAGAGATTCGATTGAGATGTCAGATATGTGAAAATAATGTATATTTTTATATATATATATATATATATATATATAGATATATATTATATTTTAAAATGTTTGATTTTGACAAATCCATGTTATTCGACTTTCAAAACCACTTTCTAATTTACTTTCAAATCCATGTTATTTTGATTTTTTTTTTTGTTTAATTTTAAAATCAATGAAAATCTGCATGGATTTCTAAATCTTATGAGGATTTCGAAATCCATTCAAATCTTTAAACGAATAAACCCCCCTAAATCTTTGTTGCATTTAGGGTTCACTAAATCTTTTCGAAATGTTCTAAATTAACAATGTAATTGGTTTAACTAAACCATAAATTAGAGTTGGTCCAATGTAAACTCTCTCTATAAGAAAGTCTCTACTGTAACAAACAAGTTAAAATGAATAAAAACGTCTTCAACATTTCTTGATTTTATTCTCTCTCAATTCAATTCACATGGTATTTGCGCCACAATTCCGTTAAAATTTCATTGTTATCGTCAGAGATGAGTGCTCCAGTGAACTCTAATTTTCGAATTCTACATCTTCTCTTCATAGTTGTTCTTGAGATGTTCATCGAAATTGTATTCTGTTTTTTCTTTTTAATCTCTTTTGTTTGATCTTTATTGTTGATTCTTCACCGAATCTTCAATTCATCTTCAAGCTAACTTCTCCGATTACTCCGTCGGACGTATCTCGTTTTCATGAATTCTTCAAAATTTTCTAGTTAATCCGCCACAAGAATGGTTACAGTTCGAAATCTCACTCGCCGTACCAGAGGTAGATCTTCAGCAGCTCCCTCTTCTGTAGAAAGGTCCATAACACCACCAGTTCAAGATTCACAAGCTCCAGTTGTCGAATCCATGGATAGTATTCATTCACAGTATTACTTGACGAATGGTGACAATCCGGGAGTCTCGATCATTCATAAGGTACTTGATGGTACAAATTATATTTCCTAGAGTATTGCTATGCGAACTGGATTAGATGCTAAGAATAAATTTGGCTTTATTGATGGTTCCATTCCAAGACCACCTGAATCTTATCTGATTTATCGCATCTGGTCTCGTTGCAATAGTATGGCCAAATAGTGGTTGTTGAAATCTGTTTTAAAGCAAATATATGGTAGTATACTTCGGTTTCATGATGCTAGTGCAATCTGGAAAGATTGCTTACAAGATTTCACATTACAAGTTATCGAGGTCTTATCACAACAGATTTGGAATCTCCAACAAGGTTCAGTGACACTCTCAGATTACTACACTACGTTAAAGACCCTATGGGATGATTTAGTTGGAGCAGTTTGTGTGAATGTTTGTCATAACTGTGATTGTTGCAAGCTTGTGGATACAAAGTCTGAGCACACCAAGATTATCAAGTTCTTAGCAGGCCTAAATGATTATTACAACATGGTTCGAAGTCAGATTATAATGAAAATGAATGTGCCGGATCTTGCTGAAGTTTATCATCTTTTGGATCAAGATCATAGTCAACACAGTCTCACTCCAAATGTTCAATCTAATGCCACAGTTTTTCAGGTATCTAACAATAGTATAGACTCTACAATAATTGATGTGAATGCTGCTTAGTTAAACTACAACAATTCTAGACAAAAGACCTATATGTTCACATTGTGGATACAATGGACACATAGAGGATAAATGTTACAAAATCCATGGTTATCCATCTGGTTTCAAGCATAAACAGAAGCAGATGCAATCTTATTCTTCTCAAGTCAAACCTATGGTAGCACAGGTTGCAGTCACAAATACTTCAATTGTAGTTGGTGGTGGAAACAAGTTTGATGAGATGATTTCATTACTAACAAGAGATCAAATACAAGAATGCATCACATAATTCAGTTCTCAGCTGCATCCAACTCCACGGCTCCATTGTATTCAAACAGATCTGATAGTTGTGCACATGACTCAACCTGATCCGATAACTTCAGACGGCGTTCCTTCTTCAGCTGGTGCTTCTTCTTCAGGTGGTACAATCACTAATCTTCCAGGTATAACTTTTTTTAAATCCACTCTTTGCTTTATTGGTATCTTGAGAGCTGCAAAGAAAAGTTTATCATGGATTATAGATAGTGGTGCCACTCATCATGTGACACATGATAGAAGCTTATTTGTCAGTCTTAATATAGATCAGAATTCCTCTGCTGCTACTCTTCCTACTGGTTTGAATGTGATTATATCATTCTCAAAATTGTTTTATACATTCTGGAATGAGTATCATGAGTGTTAGCCAACTAACAAAGGATTTAGGATATAGAGTGGTGTTTGATCAGTTTACATGTCTTATTCGGGGTCCTATCAAGGAATTGATGATTGGCAAAGCTGAAGAAAAATTTAATCTATATGTCCTAGATACAGAGTCTTTCTCATCTAAAATAACTATTATTGAGATATTTCCTATATGGTCTACTATTGTTGATGATTCTGTTCTATGGCACAATAGATTAAGCCATCCTTCTTTGTATAAGACAGATTCTATATCTCATGTACTTGGAATTAAAGAAAGGAATAAGAATGCTTTTCATTGTGACATTTGTCCTCTTACAAAACATAAGCATTTAAGTTTTAATTCCAAGAACAATGTGTGTACCGATGTTTTTGTGCTTGTTCACATTGATACATGGGGACCCTTTTTAGTACCAACTGTAGAAGGATACATATATTTTCTCACAATTGTGGATGACCACACACGAGCCACCTAGGTTAATTTGATGAGGACTAAGGATGAGATACTTACAGTGTTTCCAAGAATTTTAAAGATGTTTGAAACACAGTTTCAGACAAAAGTTAGAGGTGTACGCTCAGAAAATGCTCTCGAGCTGAGATTCAGAGAGTTATTCAAGGCCAAAGGAATCTTTAGTTTTCTCTCATGCCCATAAATTTCTGAACAAAACTTAGTAGTGGAGAGGAAACATCAACTTTTACTCAATGTGGCTAGGTCCTTGATATTCAAATCACAGATTCCATTTAAGGATTGGGGGGGGGGGGGGAGATTGTGTACTCACAGCTGCTTTCTTGATCAATAGGTTACCTGCTTCTTTGTTGAAAAACCAGTCTCCTTATGAGGTATTGAAACATAAACAACCTGAATATCACTCCCTGAGAATCTTTGGTTGCTTATGCTACTGTTCAATATCAACAAAGGGTAGGCATAAATTTTCAGCCTAGAGCAAGGGCATGTGTCTTCATTGGTTACCCTTCTGGCTACAAAGGCTACACGTTGTTTGATTTAGAATAAAATCAGATCTATATCTCACGACATGTTGTATTTCATAAAGATATATTCCCATTTGCTTCGGATAAGCCATAACCATTGTCAGACTTCTTTGGATCATCATCTCCGGAACCTGAAACTGAGAATGAGGAACTTGTTGCTACTAAAGAACCAATTGTCAACAATGGTAAACAAGTTGCTTCAAAAACTAATAATTCCTCTATGCCTTCTTCAGAACGCTCTCGAAGACAGTCCAAATCACCATCGTATCTTCAAGATTACTATTGTAATATGGTTGAATCTGATATACGTTATCCACTATCAGATTATATGAATTATGATAAATTTTCTGATCCTTTCAGAGCCTTCATATGCTATGTTTCAGCACATCCTGAACCGACAACATTTAGAGAAACAAAGAAGTCAACAAGATTGGTTGAAGGCTATGAATGAAGAACTTCATGCATTAGAGAGTACAAATACTTGGGAGGTTTGTTCTTTACCACCAGGAAAAAGGGCCATTGGATGCAAATGGGTATACAAAGTAAAGCTTAATTCAGATGGTTCTCTAGAAAGGTACAAAGCAAGATTAGTTGCTAAAGGCTACACACAACAAGAAGGGATTGACTACGTCAAAACATTCTCTCTTGTTGCTAAGATAACAAATGTCAAAGCTCTATTAGCAGTAGCAGTAGCAGCAGCTTACAATTGGCTTTTGACTCAGTTGGATATTTCAAATGTTTTCCTCAACGGTGACGTTGATGAAGAAATTTTCATGTCGGTATACACCAAAAGAAGGGGACTTTGCCTAAAAATACAGTTTGCTCTCTTAAGAAATCTTTATATAGATTAAAAAAAGCTTCAAGACAATGGTTTCTGAAATTCAGTTCAACTTTGGAAGCTCTTGGTTTTGAGAAATCACAAGCAACACACTGTTCACAAGGAAAAATGAAGGTAATTACATGGCTCTTTTGGTTTATGTAGATGATATTATAATTGCTAGCAACAGTTCTACAAAAGTTATCTCAGATTTACTAAACAATTTCAAGCTAGGGATATTAGTGAATGAGGTATTTTCTCGGTCTTGAGATAGCTCGTTCCAGCTCAGGTATTTGCATTTCTCAAAGAAAATATGCATTAGAGTTGACTGAAGATGCTGGTTTATTAGCTGGAAAAACTGTGAGTGTGCCCATGGAACCTAACTTGAAGCTAGGACCGTGTGAGAAGGAACCTGTTATTGATGATCCGTTGGTTTATCAAAGATTGGTTGGGAAACTAATGCAACTCACCATCACTTGTCCATATATCACTTATGCAGTGACTAAGCTTTGTTAGTTCTCTGGTTCACCATTCTCATCTTGAAGTTGCTCACAAAGTGAATCACTATCTCAAAGGCACAATTGGCAGAGGGTTGTTCTACTCCTCATCATCAGATTTGATACTTAAAGGCTTTATTGATGTAGATTGGGGATCCTGCCTAGATACCAGAAGATCAACATCAGGTTATTGTATGTTTCTTGGACCTTCTCTCATCTCTTGGAAAACAAAGAAACAACTGACGGTCTCTCTATCTTCTGCAGAATCTGAATATCGTGCTATGTCATTTGCTACAAGAGAGATTGATTGGCTTGTTAAGCTTCTGGTAGTGTTGCAAGTGCCTCAACATAAACCTGTTGCCTTGTATTGTGACTCTACTGCTGCAATTCATATAGCTACAAACTATGTTTTTCATGAGAGAACAAAACACTTGACATAGATTGTCACATTGTGCGTGAAAGGATTGAGAAAGGGTTGATAAAGACACTTCACGTTAGAACAAATCAACAGCTCGCGGATGTCTTCACAAAACTATTGTTTCCGAACTAGTTTCCAGAGCTTATTGGCAAGATTTCTCTAGTTTCAATCTTCTCGTCATCTTGAGGGGGGATAATAATGTAATTGGTTTAATGTGTATTGGTTTAACTAAACGATAAATTAGAGTTGGTTCAATGTAAAATCTCTCTATATAAGAGAGTCTCTGCTGTAACAAACAAGTTAAGATGAATAAAAACGTCTTCTTCATTTCTTGATTCTATTCTCTCTCGATTCAACTCACATAAATCTTTGTTGCATTTAGACTAAAGGCTAAAGCTTTTGGAGATTCTCTAAATCTTTGTTGCATTTAGAGTTCACTAAAGCTTTTGGAGATATTATCATGTTTGTGAAGAGTTTCGACATTGGTTCTTGATAAGTTGGAACTTTGTTAGTTTAAGACATTACACAAGCATTGAGAAAAAAAAAAAAAAAAGACATTGCACATGCAAACTAAGATTTGGCTAGCTGATTTTTTATTCATTAATCAAGCTAAAACGAGAGATTGAGAATCAAGCAAAAGATGGAATATCAGTAAGAGAGAATTTGAGGAAAATCACAAGACTGAGTGCTTCGGTTGGATCATGTTTAACCCTTTCTGGTTCAACATCCATTGTCAAGTTGAATCGTTTCACAATGTTGGCCAATGTCACCCCGATCAATGCTGATGTGAATCCTATTCCATGACATATCCTTTTTCCTGATCCAAATGGAATGAATTTGAAATCATGTCCTTAAAAATCTAAAATAGAGTCTAAATGTCTTTATGGCCTAAACTCTTCTGCATCTTTCCCCCATGTTGTAGTGTCTCGTTGGATTGCCCAAGCATTGACTATAACATGCGTTCCCATAATATTTTTGTCATTCATTTCAAATAAAAATTATTGATTAATTGATATAAAATGACCAAAGATAACTAGATACTTGATTCAATATAAATCAATACACGCACACACAAAAAAAATTTGTATATGCTAAGCCAAATGTGATGAAAGAGAAAGTTCATTTCTAATAACTAGATTAGGAATGTCGCGCATTGCGCGTGATTTTAATTTTAATTCGATCATCAGAATTCTAAAATATTTCAATTTAATCACGTACATTACAATTTTTCATTGCAACTATATTTGGGTTGAATACTGAGTTACTGAAGTTAAAGATCCAAAGTGTCCGCCTTCTCTCATTAAGTGACATTGGTCGTCCTTTCTCCCATGCCCCATAATCGCATTTCACATCTTTTATATCTTCCTTCTTGCTCTGTTACATGTCGAAGTCAGTCACCATGTCAGTGTTCTCAACCACCTTTTTGTTTGTATTGTCCTCCTTTTCAATAATTTCTCTTTCTTTATTAGAGACTTAGGATTACATATTTTGATGCAAAGCCAATTGGTTTCGTGTTATTTTGTATAACAGATTTTCATGTTGAACTTTTTACTAATTAAGACGACAAATCGTTTGGCCACTGTTTTGTTTTATCTACATTTGTCTTCACCATAATATCTTGTATCATCTTTTTTATCAAATTTGTTTTCCCCTGTTCCATAACATGCTTTGTTTCTGATTGCTTTCCAAATAGCATTCTGAAATATTATTATTACACAGTTTTGATTATTCGATTAAATTATTTTATTTTTATTTGTGATGTTTAGGATAGTATTTAGTTTTATTTCAAATCACCTTAATTTTTTTCAGTTTTTGTGAATTTTCTCAACACTAATTAGTATTTAGTTCTTCCCTTTTAGGCATTCTTTTATATAAAAAAATCACCATTATCAAATTAGTAAACATTAAATAATATATATATTTTTATTAATTAAATTTTATATATTATTTTTAGTTATAATACTAATATGTACTGAAAAAGAAAGAACAAAATATTAATCATTGTTTAGAAAATTAACTAAAATTGTAAAAAAAGAAAGGTGATTTGAAATAAAACAAAACACTATCCTAAACATCACAAATAAACACTACAAGATATCAAGTGTGTTTGTATCATTTATTTTATTTCTTAACATCATTTCTTGATTGATACAAACGAATTTGCATCACTTATATGACTTTGGAAGTGGTGACTCTATTACTTTATACTCTCTCCGTTTCACAAAGAATATCATTTTGTATTTCCAATGCACATGTTTGATAAAAATTTCCAGCTTTGTCCATACTATTTTAATGTATTGATCAATGGAAAACATCGTATAAAAAATTGATAGAGGATAAAATAGAAAATTTCATTGTTATGTTTATATGTATGCAAAAATCTTAAATGACACTGTTTGTGAAACGGAAGGAGTATCAGTAAAACCGAGTGATGAAACTTTTTTCATCCTTTTGTAAATAAAGTAAAATTTGTATCACTTACAAAAAAATGATATTAAATATTTTTTCGCATTTATAACAAATGATGTAAATTATTTGTATCATTTTAATAATTGATGCTTTAATTGAATCATTTGCCAATAACCGATACTAAGTAACATTGTGATAAGATCGACAATATATATATATATATATATATATATATTATTTAGTTAATATTTTCTACAATACTGAAATTTATCAACTAACTTAGAGTTACTTTTACTGTTTAACAACATATAAAAAAAGTTGTTAAAATCGTGTGGTGTACATGGTTGCCCCTCAACTAAGTTTAGCCAAAATCATAATTTAGTGGAGTATTTATATTAACAGCTAGTAATTCCCTATCGGGAGAAACTAACTTTCTATTTCATGTTTTTTTTCATATTTACATAAATAAGAAAATAATAATTTATATTAAAATAAATTTTTTCAGTTGTTTTCTACAATTTTATTTTTTGGTTAGCTTTTTGAAAAAAAAAAATAAAATAAATGTTTTCTTTTATGTTCAAGAAATTTTGTTTTAAAATGAAATTATAAAACAGGAAAAAAAAACGTTTTAAAAAATAATAATTTTTTAAAATATATAAATTTTAACTTATTTTGGAAAATAATTTCAATCCTATCTTTTTATGAATGATACATATGCTCTTCTTATTTTTAAATTGGTAACATAAATTGATACTTTAATTTTAACAAATATATTTTCAAAATTTGAATCCGTATTTTTTCTTTAGAAATGAATTAATTTTTGTTTTGAGTAATTATATTTCGTCCTTATATATATATTTTTAAACCCTCTAATTTTAGTTTTCCTTATAAAGATTATTGTAACGTTAAATATATGATAAGTTTCATAACCTAAATGTATTTACACATTATATGTTAATATACAGTTTTTTTATCCAATCTTCCTTAAATATATTGTTGTTGACAAAAAACAATATTTATCCATTCTCTATTCATATTTTTCATTTTTTTTGTTGTATTTTTGTCATTTCATTTTTTAAATACTTAAGTTATTTTTTAAAATTTTAATTTTTAATTTTTATGTTATAATTATAAGTTATTGTTTTCCTTAAATTAAAAATAATAATAAAAATTAAGTATTAATTTTAGTTTTAATATTTTTTGTTTTAATAAATAAGATGTGTGGATCCCATGAATGATGATGTGTGCTCTATTATTAGTTTGGTAGGTGTCTCAAAATGATGACGTGAACATCTTAAAAGAAAAGAAAAGAGATTTATTTTTTATATAAATTTATCTAGCTATCAAATTTAATCGAAGATTTAATAATTTTATATGTTTTTGTAATTTATAAAAATGAGTATAAATTATGTTATAGGTGAATTGAAACGTATGGAATTAAAAATATCACCTGTGTGCCTGCAGGAAATATTATATCCCTTTAACTTGACATCTTCAGTAAATACTCGTGGAACCAATGGTGGAGCTGGTAGATGGACGCAACCGTAAAGCCTCCTTAATAACAGCTTGTAAATAATTCATATTCTCAGCTTCTCTCTCCGTTACAAATAAATCTTGTGGTGAACTTGAACGAATCTCTTCTTGGAGTTTCTTCATGGCTTTTGGATGTCTCATAAGTTCTGTAATTGTCCATTCAAGAAATGATAGTGTTGTTGCCGTTCCTGTTGGAGATAGGATTGACCATCCTATCAGCCGGGCCCAACAAACATTCGAGGCCCATTTAATAAATTCACTCTGACTCTCAGCCCAATACCGAGCAGGTCATCCCGAGCAGGTTGGTCACCGAGCAGGTTAAATACCGACCAGCTTGGCCCATCGATTGAGGCCCGAAAAGGAATTACCAACTTACAAAAAAACACTCAAGTGCGACTCGGCGAGAGATTCAAGCTCACCGCACACGCGCTAAGTAATCAAGGCGGTGGACGAGGACTTCAAACCCTTATAAATACCCTTTGTACACCATAAATAAAGGGATCCAAACTTTCTCTGAAGAACAAACGTCTAAACAAAACTAATCCCGAGCTGGATATTTATCTTGTCCCGAGCTCTCTTCAATCACCTCCATCTTTGATCTTTTCTATTAACGGAAGTATTGCCTCAACGTTTATCATCAATCCACACAAATCAATCCGTAATCGACTCATTAATATTAGTTATCTTCGATACTAACATTTGGAGCTAGAAGGAGGGGGGTTTAAATATTTTCTACGCGCAAAGAATAAATCATACAGATGGCCGGAAGAAAATCATCAACTCTACTACGCTCGTCGGACGTTGAAGGACTCGCTCTACCGCAGATACCGACTCCAAGAGAATCCAGTCCCTCAACATCAGCCCGAACTGAAACGCACGAACAGACGCTGGCCGACGAGATTCTCTCATCAGAGGTCCCAATCGTAACGGAGCCCGAACTCACCACCGCCGGTACAAGATGCCCGTTATCTGAAGCCGACACTAGAGTTGACGCGATGGCCCGAACCCAGCCGTCGCGTCTTGATGCCGACCTCGCATCAGGGAATCAACTCACCATGACGAACGCACTTCTACAAACCTTAATCACCCAGATGACCGAGTCGACTCGAAGCAACAACGAGCGCTTCGCCGAGCTCGCGGCCGGTCAGAATATTTGCCATGAGCGCCTAGACAACGTAGCGCCTCGAAGTAACCCCACGATTGATCGTGCAGCTGAAGAAAAACCACGAAGGCTCCCGACCTCGTTTGTAAACGCCTCCTCGATTTCCGATGAACAAGATCGTTTCCTGCGCACCCGCATTAACCTAGAGGACCCAAGGCACTACACGCTAGAATCCTCGCGCAGAGAGGAAGAGCGGTTAGCTGAAGCCGTCCCGACTAGCGATCCGAGAAGGCAGGAGCATCGAAGCCCTGAAACCCTCCAAAAACTTCTCGCCGACCAGGAGCGAGATCGCAAATTAGCGAGCATCATAGCTGAACTTCGCCGAATGACGTACACCGTTCACCAGGCGACTAGCTCGGCGCCTGAGATATATCGGATCCTCCGTGAGACGCAAAACACCCCATTCAGCCTCGGTCTGCAGAGCACGTCGATTAGATAACCTGGGAAAGTTAAAATCCTCCCATATAATGGACTGACGGATCCCAGCGAATTCATGACTGCATTTGTAGTCGAAGAGCGAGAGGCTGGTATCTGCAAGCTCTTCGTGGAAAACCTCGTCGGTCTGGCACTGACCTGGTTCGCCCGACTAGAGACGCATTCGATCAACAATTTTTACCAACTATCAGCCGCTTTTGTTAAGCATTATTCGATGTTTATTCGACAAGAAACGTCTAATGCCAACCTCTGGGCGTTAACTCAGGGCCCAAAGGAGACTCTCTGGTCGTACATTGACCGATTCAAAACGGTAGTGTCCCGAGCTACCGTATCGGATGACGCCGCCCTGCCGGCCCTTCGGAACGGTCTATGGTTTGAATCGGCTTTCAAAGAAGACATGAAGCTGAACAAACCGCGAACATTGGAAGACGCCCTTTTCCGAGCTTCTATATTCATCGAGATCGAGGAGGAACGAGCCCTCCTGACTAAAAAACACGCTCCAAACAAAACAACCACTTTAAAAGAAAAAGCTCGGGAAGAATTCTACGAACCTCGTCAACACTACGATGACGAGTATTTACAAGAGAGGAGTAAACGAGCTGCAGCCTTCACCGTAAGCGATAGTCCGGATTCACCGTCAGCTGCTCCCTCTTTAGTAGTCAGCAACAACACAACGTTCCCCCCGAGCAACAGCACATCATTTCCCCCGAACTCGCAACCAAACCCGCCGAACTCGCAACAGAACCCCACACTCTCCTGGAATAAGTGGCAGAACGCGAATTACCAACACAAGGACAAAGAAGCCTATTGCGAGTTCAATAAGATGAAAGGTCACCCGACCTCCCAATGCCGATCGCTCCATGAAGCTCTCTTAGCGCAGTACGAGAAGGGGGTCATCAAATTAGATGACCGCCTTGCCCCCCGGGGAAACACGAATCGCCGAAACAATGGCCAACAATAGTTCGGCGGTCGAAACAACAATCAGCGCGGGATCACCGACCAGTTCCACGCAACGGCCCCTGGGAGCAAAACGATGACATCCAACGACGCTCCCCATCACGAGATCGAAACGTAGATAGGCAACCCCGCGCTGAGCAAATTGGAAATCACCAAGAACACGCTCAAGAGGAACAAGAAATTATGCAAGCGCTACCTCCTGCTAGGCAGCTTATCGAGATGATAATGGGCGGTCCCCTTGAGTGCAATGACTCCGTTCGGTCGATCAAAATGTCCGAACAGCAAGTCGAAGCGAGCCTAAAGTAAATGGAAAACCCATCACCGGGCTCGAGCGAGGGAGAGGTCGACATTACCTTTACTGCGAATGATGGACGCGGGGTAGCTCACCCACATCACGATCCATTGGTCATTCAACTACGGGTCGCGGACTGCGAGATCGGAAGGGTCCTGATCGATACCGGGAGCTCGGTCGATCTCATCTTCAAAGATACTTGGGACAAGATGAACCTCCCTGGCCTCACCCTCAAGCAATCCAAACGATCCCTCACCGGATTCAATGGTGACACCACTGACACCATCGGAACAGTCAAGCTCCCGATCTATATTGGAGGAACGACCAGGATCGTTAAGTTCGAAGTGATCGACAAACCCGTGATTTACAACATGATCCTCGGGACCCCATGGATCAATATGATGAAAGTGGTCACTTCTACCTACCATCAATGCCTCAAATTTCCTGTAGGCTCCATAGTGTGTACGATCCGCGGTGATCAGCGAATGTCTCGAACATGCTTCATAGTGGGGCACAAGCTGCGTAAAGCAGTCAAAACATGCCAAGTCATCGACTGTCACATCTCAAGAGATTCCGACCTCCATAACCAACCTGCTCGGAATCTTTTAACCCGAGTAAATATCGACCCTACCGATAAAGAGCGTTGCGTCCAAATAGGAGCCGACCTCAACGAAGATCTGAGCAGAGAGCTCATCGCCTTCTTGAAATTAAACGTTGCAACCTTCGCTTGGTCGACTAACGACATGCCTGGGATAGACCCTATGATCGCTAGTCATAAGCTTAACGTTGACCCAACGTACAGACCAATAAAACAGAAGCGACGTAAGCTAAACCCAGAACGGGCACAGGCTGTCAACGACGAAGTCGAACGACTGACCGCGGCTGGGTCCATAACTGAAATACATTACCCTGGCTGGTTGGCCAACCCTGTGGTTGTCAAAAAGAAATCGGGCAAGTGGAGAGTCTGCGTGGATTTCACCGACCTAAACAAAGCTTGTCCCAAGGACAGCTTTCCTTTGCCGTGTATTGATCAGGTCATTGAAGCGACCACGGGAAACGAACTCCTTTCTTTCATGGATGCCTTTTCGGGATACAACCAGATCCGCATGCATCCCGACGACCGAGATAAAATAGCCTTCATAACAGATCGGGGTACGTATTGCTATAAAGTCATGCCTTTCGGCTTAAAGAATGCCAGAGCAACCTATCAACGCCTCGTCAACAAAATGTTCGCGAACGAGCTCGGCAGAACGATGGAAGTTTACATCGACGACATGCTCGTAAAATCTTTACTAGCGAGAGACCATGTCGGTCATCTGAGAACGTGCTTCAACACTCTTAACAAATATCAGATGAAACTAAACCCGGCGAAATGTACCTTTGGGGTCACATCCGGAGAATTTTGGGATACATCGTTACCCAATGCGGCATCGAGGCTAATCCTGCACAGATAAAAGCAGTGCTCGAACTTCCGTCGCCAAGGAACAAGCGCGAAATACAAAGACTCACGGGGAGAATCGGCGTCTTCAACCGCTTTGTCTCCCGATCAACAGATAAGTGCCTGCCGTTCTATCAGTTACTCCGCGGGAACAAAGAATTCATATGGGATGAACGGTGCGAGGAGGCTTTCCAACAGCTTAAGGCATATCTATCGACGGCCCCCGTCCTCTCAAAACCCGAGGTAGGGGAGATCATGTACCTCTACATCGCTGTCTCTAGCTCGGCGGTCAGCGGCGTCCTAGTCCGGGAAGACAGAGGCGAGCAGAAACCCATCTTCTATGTCAGCAAATCGCTAGACGGCGCAGAAAGCCGATATCCCGCACTGGAAAAACTCACCCTCGCTGTCGTTACCACAGCTCGGAAACTGCGCCCCTACTTCCAATCTCATACGATCACTGTTCTCACCAACCAACCGCTGAGAACAATCCCCCACAGTCCCAGTCAATCGGGTCGGATTGCCAAATAGGCAGTCGAACTCAGCGAATACGACGTTGAGTACAAGGGCCGACCTGCCGCTAAATCCCAAGTTTTGGAGGATTTCCTGATCGAGTTAGTTTTCGAACTAATTGGTACCGATGTTTCTGCCCAGTGGGACCTGTTCGTTGACGGATCATCCTCTCGCCATGGATCCGGCATCGGTATTAAACTCGAGTCGCCAACGGGCGAAGTATTAGAACAGTCGTTCCGCTTGGCATTCCCGGCCTCAAACAACAAAGCCAAATATGAAGCCCTGATCGCCGGACTCAAGTTGGCAAGGGGTGTTGGAGCAACAAGCCTTCGAGCACACTGCGACTAGCAGCTCGTAGCCAACCAATTCAGCGGCTAGTACGAGGCTAAAAAACGAACGCATGGATGCCTACCTCAAACTTGTCAGAGACCTCGCCACTGAGTTCGACGAATTTAGCCTCACCAAAATACCCCGAGGAGAAAACATCTCCGCCGACGCGCTTGCTGCCCTAGCATCGACGAGTGGAGTTATACCAGTGGAAAGCATCGACCATCTTAGCATCGTTTTCCCTCGTGGAGTCGCACTTATTGAAGATGCACCCGCGACTGAGCTCAATCACATAGACGAACAACAAACCATGGATCATCTCCCTTTGCCACTTGCGGAACCGATCTCAATAGATTGGCGAATAGAGATACTATCATACATAGAAAACGGGGTGACCCCGGCCGACAGATGGGAAGCTCGGCGTCTTAAGCGAAAATGCGCACGATACGTTCGCCTCAACGACGGTCTATATCGATGGAGCTCCTCCGGAGTCCTCATAACCTGCCTGTACGGGCATGAAACGACCGAAGTGATGAAGGAACTGCACGAAGGCGCGGGAGGAAACCATTCTAGTGGCCGAGCTCTTGCAATAAAAATCAAAAACCAAGGCCATTTCTGGCCGACAATGCTCATAGATTGCGACAAGTTCGCAGCACGATGCGAACAGTTCCAACGACACGCTCCGATGATACACCTTCTAGTCGAGCTCCTCAGCACGGCGACTGCACCTTACCCATTCATGCGGTGGGCGATGGACATCGTAGGACCCATGCCCCGATCTCGAGGAAAAGCTTACATACTCATAATGACGGATTACTACACTAAGTGGGTCGAAGCCGAATCCTACAACAACATCCTTGCCGACGACGTACGCAAGTTCGTTTGGAAGTTCATCATCTGCCGCCACGGGCTCCCATATGAGATCGTCACAGATAACGGCCCACAATTCATCTCGCGACTCTTCGACGACTTCTGCGCAAAATGGCGAATAAGACTAAACAAGTCCACACCTCGGTACCCGCAGGGCAATGGGAAGATGAGGGAACAAATAAAACAATAATCGACGGCCTCAAAAAAAGACTCGGCGCCATAAAAGGACTTTGGGCGGACGAGCTCGATGGCGTCCTCTGGAGTCATCGTACGACACCACGCACCGCAACCGGCCGCACACCGTTCTCCTTATCTCACGGCATGGAAGCAATGGCTCCATCCGAGGTCGGGATTCCAACACTGCGCCGATCTATGCTCGTGCACAACCCTGCCTTCAACGACGACATGCACCAAACAGAGGAAGACTTTCTAGAGGAACACAGGAATAACTCCCTCCTACGGATACAAAATTACCAACAGCTCGCCTCCAAATACTACAACAAAAAAGTCAAAGGACGACACTTCGACGAGGGCGACTTAGTGCTTCGCAAAGTGTTCGAAAACACTGCCAAAGAAAACGCCGGAAAGCTCGGCGCACACTGGGAAGGCCCTTACCTCGTCTCAAAAATCGTAAAGCCAGTGTCTACGAGCTGTCTACAATGAACGGTGAAGCTGTTCCGCGCTCATGGAACACGATGAAACTGAAGCGCTTCCAACACTAACGCTCCCGACCTAGCATTTTTTGTATAACAACCCGGTCTGACCGAACTACGACTGGCTTGATCCCCCTGATCGGGGGTACGTAGGCAGCTTTTTTCCAAGGTACAGCTATAATATAAATATACTAATTCTCTTTAAAAAAAAAAAAAAAAAAAAAAAAAAAAAAAGTCGAGTTCTCACTCGCTAAAATCAAGCCGAGTTCTCACTAGCATTCCTCCCGCGCACAAACCATTAGCGCGATGTCGAGTTCTCACTCGCAAATATCCCGCGCACAAACTATTAGCGCAAAGCCGAGTTCTCACTCGCATTCCTCCCGCGCACAAGCCTTAAGCGTGAAGCCGAGTTTTCACTCGCCCACTCTTCTACGCACAAAACTATAAGCGTATAATTGAGTAAACATATGACCGAGCTCACTCTTGCACCGAATTAAGTTATTTAATTAAGTAAACGATTCGTTTTCAACAAAAAATTTTCACTAAAAGGTTATACGGTTACAATGTCTCCCGACCTACAACCTTCACTACAACACCTACTACAAAACAAAAAAAAAAAAAAAGAAAGAAAAAGGGCCGAACAGAGTGGCCTACAACGAAAACGGAGACAGTCCCGATGCTCGCACTTCGGCCGCATCCTCCGACGTAAACCTCCGAAGATTTGTCCCATACGGACTATGGTAAAAAAGGTAGCGACCGACCTGGCGTCACAGGACAATATCTTCAGGAACTTCAAAATCTGAAGGAAGTAGATCGGGAATCGGGTTGGCCTTGAGTTCGGCTTCATATTTAACTTCATCGTCTCCGACCTTAGCCAACAACTCATCTGGTACGGTGATCCCTTCCTTATCCCGCAGAGTCTCGAGGCATCATCGCAGGCCCTGAACTTGAGTGAAGAGCGCTCTAGGACGTTCGACCTTCTTACGAGCTTCCACATTATCCCGAACTAGTTGAAGCTGGGCGGCACCCTTGGCCTTGTATGCTTGGAAGCGTCTAACGACTTCGTCCTTCTCTTCCACAAGCAGTCTCTCTCTCTCCTTGTGACGGAGACTCTCTGCTTCAAGCACGTCACGCTCTGCACGTGCAGTGACCGCGTCCGTTTTGCTCTTCTCGAGCTCAGCCTCTAGATAAGACGTCCGAGTCACGTTTCCTTCCTGCTCCGCGATCAGCTCGGAGCGAATCCTTGCGAGCTCAGCCTACAAATCGGCTTCCCGACATCGCAGCTCATTACCTTCAGCAGCCAGCCTGGCATTCCTCTTCAACTCTTCATCGAGCTCGGCCGCTTTGACCCCTACTCCCGTCGCGAAAGTCTCTGCCTCTTCCTTCGCGATCTTGATCTGCATATCACACTCCCAAGCTAGGTCGGCGAGCGCTTTTCCCATCTGAAAATGACAAAGGCCAGAAGTGAGAAACGGACTTATCGGAAATCATATGAAAACATAGAGTTACCCCAAATTTACCTGCACGAAGGAGTGAGACACACGGATAAACGGCGATGGCGCCGCCATCTCCTGAACCCGCGACACATCACCAACAGTGCACGAAATCGCCCTCACCAGTTCGGCGCAGTCAGACGCGCTCTCAAATATGGGCTTCGATGACCGAGAGTATGTGAAGGAGAAGCCGTGCTCACCATCTCCTCCCGCGCTGGTACTTTGATCTTTTGCGCCCTCTGCAGTGGTTTTCTGCTTTTTTTAAGAGCGCTCCCCCGAACTCTTCTTCACCCTCTTTCCTTTAGTTTTCTTCCTACGAGCTCGATCTTCAGCCAGTTCAGTAGGGATTGGGGCCACATCTTCAGCAGTTGGCTCCTCTACAACATTTGAGACCTGTTCTTCAGCAATGTCCCCGACCTCGTCAGCAACGTCCCCGACCTCGACTCCATCAGAAGGGTTCATCTCAGCAAAACCCAGAGTCGACATAAATCCTTCCGCTTGAGGACTCAACCCAGGAGCTTCAGGACTTGGCATTCCCTCCATGTTGAGAAAATCATCGTCCCCGAGATCCAATGCACCGACCTCTTCACGAGCTTCAGCTTCTCCCTGAGCCTCAGCTTCTCTTTGACCTTCGGCCTCCTCTTGAGCTGCTACAGGAGACGCAACTAGCTCATCGGCATAGTCAGGAACATCGTACCACATCCTCAGAAGATTTCCTGAGACAGAAAGGATTAACAACAAAAACCCAACAACAATTGCACACGATCAGATGAGATCCCGAACTCACTTGTTGCGACGTCCTCCCGGGCTTTACGAACTCTTTCCTCAGACATTTCCTTCCAAGAAATGTTCGCTGCTTGCAGAGTACCAAGTGCCGCCTCAAACGCGCCTGATCGATAGGCACTGGTCTTATGTTTCGCTAAAAAAAAATAAAAAAACATCAGTAATCGGGAATAGAACTTACTCCGAACTGACCTAAAAAAACGGGGCTCTACTGGGCTTGAAGTTCCATACTGTACGATAGCCCTCCCCGGGGTCCAAACCGGAACCACCACCGGTCTTTACAAAAAAGTAACGCGTCTGCCAGTCATCAACTTTACTAGGCTTCCCGGCCAGGATCTTTGACCCGAGGTTGAAAGCAGCGTAGTAAGTCCCATTGTACCCCGAGTTCTTCTTGTGAGTCGTCAGGGACTCAAACAAATGATCAGTTAATTCGATCCCGTGCTCGGCAGCAAGAACGTAGCATGCAATCATGTTCTGAACAGTGGTTGGGCAGACCTGTGAGAATGCCAAGTCACGAGCTCGGTAGTATCTTATGAACACCTCGGGAAGGGGAAACCACAGGTGCATCCTCGTAAAGAAGCTCTCGTAGACGCATACAAAACCCGGAGGAGGAGTCCAAGGCCGATCTCCTGACTTAGGAACCCTAAACTCACATGCCGGGAATTTTTCTTGCAGCGGGTTTAGGGACTCCCACTTTGTCCACGTCCGGAAACCACACTCTCTAAACAAAAGCTTCCTCTCCTTCGGGACCCGTGGTTGTCTACCCCGACCTCGACCGCGACTAGCTACTCTGACCCCTCCAGGTACAAGAACCGAAGTGGAGGCTGGTACTGATGCGGAAATCCCTGAACCTAGGCCGCGACTAACCACCCTGACCTCCCGAGGTGGAGCAGAAGTAGGAACCCTAACTGACGAAGACACACCTCCATCACCAACTCGGCCCACACTTTGACGAGCCGCAGGTACCAGCGTAGACGCACCTGCATTACCAGCTCGATCTACTCTCCGACGAGCTGCGGGTACCGACGAAGACGCTCCTGCATCTCCAGCTCGGTCCACTCTCTGATGCACTGAAGCCAAAGCAGGCGCCCCCGAACCGAAAACTCTGTATCTGCGACGAATGCTCGGATCCGGCATTGACGTAGAAGCCTCCGCACCGCGATCCGACCTCTGATGAGTGAGAGGTTGCGCCGCAGACATAGAAGCTCCCGTGGTAGCAGTTCGGTTCCTCTGGCGACGAGCCAACGGAACGTCGTCCTCATCTTTTTCTTCGTCAAAAAGAGTGACGGCTGGATCAGGAGCAGGAGACCTAACGTCGGACTCCGAAGAACCCCCGTATCGGCCAGCAGATTCGGATTGAGAGCTCGATTCGGCTCAGATTCCGCCCAATAGATCAGACATGGTCGCCGGAGAAAGTGAGGAGTGTTGAAAGTTGATCCCGTGAATGGTCCCGGAGAGCCCCGACAAAGTAAAAACGCAGAAATAAGCAAATAAGAGACGACTCACCTGTTCGGAGGCCAACGATCGTCGGAAACACAGAATGCTAGACTAAACGAGAGTGATTGCCGGAAAACGAGACTGCGACGGAGTAAAGAAAGTAGAGAGAAGAGAGTACGAATTAGAGTGATTGCAAAAGTGAAGAAAGAAAAAACGAAAGAAAGTCGCGTTTATTAAACGATGACATCGAACTCCGAGTTCTTTTCACAACAAGAAAGCGACACGTGGCGACTCAGCGCGGGAAACCTAGTCGACACGCCATAAGAATTCGACACGTGGCTAGGGCGCGGGAATCGGAAAAGAAGCCAATGATTACGCCCCGCGGTGAACTTCACGCGCGGACTCAAAGCGCGGCTTTCCCACGCACACGCTCGTTCAATAATCACGGTTAAGAAAATGAAGCGACAGATCGGGATCAGAACAATTCCTCCTGCGCAATTGTTTCTTTACAAGGAATGTTCCGGGCTGAATCCTATAGAGCTCGGCGTGCTCACATCCTTTCGTACCCCGAGCTGGGGGGGCTATTGTTG
This sequence comes from Crucihimalaya himalaica, assembly GCA_004349715.1. Classification (NCBI taxonomy): domain Eukaryota; kingdom Viridiplantae; phylum Streptophyta; class Magnoliopsida; order Brassicales; family Brassicaceae; genus Crucihimalaya; species Crucihimalaya himalaica. Next base: position 539,875 of record SMJT01000106.1, on the reverse strand, counting down.
GAGATAGGATTGACCATCCTATCAGCCCGGCCCAACAAACATTCGAGGCCCATTTAATGAATTCACTCTGACTCTCAGCCCAATACCGAGCAGGTCATCCCGAGCAGGCTGGTCACCGAGCAGGTTAAATACCGACCAGCTTGGCCCATCGATTGAGGCCCGAAGAGGAATTGCCGACTTACCGAAAAACACTCAAGTGCGACTCGGTGAGAGATTCAAGTTCACCGCACACGCGCTAAGTAACCAAGGCGGTGGACGAAGACTTCAAACCCTTATAAATACCCTTTGTACACCATAAATAAAAGGATCTGAATTTCTCTGAAGAAAACATTTAAACAAAACTAATCCCGAGCTGGATATTTATCTTGTCCTGAGCTCTCCTCAATCATCTCCATCTTTGATCTTTTCTATTAACGGAAGTATTGCCTCAACGTTTATCATCAATCCACACAAATCAATCCGTAATCGACTCATTAATATTAGTTATCTTCGATACTAACAGTTCCTGCTAAAAACATATCCTGAGGAAAATAACATGTAAAACGTCAACATATCAAAGATATATAGAAGCATGAAATAACTAGTTTTTATACTTACCCATATGATAAATTTTAAGGCACTTTTCTCAAGCTTGAATCGTCCGGTCATATCGCTTTGGATCGTTAACAACTTACAAAGCTTAAGGTTTCATCCAACACATGGATTAATACAACAAGAGTACAATAAAAAAATATTGTATGCATATTAATTATCGTATCAAATATCACAAGTTTAATAGTGTCTAAATTTTCCTTATTAGGTTACGTACTAATTTCTCTCAGTCCTTATAAGTATTCTTTGGTATCATCAACATACGAGAGTGATTTGGCTTCAGTAACATCTTTTCCACTGATCGGTCCTTATGCGCATGCTACTCCATTTCTTTGCACTTGGTTGTAGTTCCGTCGGTGAATAAACTAAATGCAGTGAACTCATTCACATAGTTTCATGAAATCTTCATCAGCTTATTGTGAGTTTGAGACACTCTTAATTGAATTCTATGTAATGATCAATAAAGTAAGTTTCATTTGCTATCTACACGTGTTAAAAAAAACTAAAGTCACCTTTCTCTTTCTGTTTAAAGAATAAAATACTGAAGAATAAACTTAATTTTCATCATTTCAGACGAATTCAGAAAAATCTATTTCTTTTGTTGATTTGTTTGAGATGCGGGTAAGTAAGGTATCACCATAAATTATAAATGTTCTCGAGGTACTTACAATTTGTGCTATAAAGTCTTTTTTAAGTCATCGGGTTGATAAAAAAAGAAAGTCTTTTTTAAGTCATCCAAGTTGTTTATTCAACGTGTTCCCTGATCAATATCCACGCGCTGCCTATGCAACCAAATTATTGTCGTCTTTAGGAGTTACTATGTATCAAGGTATTGATATATGTTAGCTCATATGCAAGAATCTCATACGCCATTGAACTTCGATGACCTTTGGAAACAAAAAATTGCCATGCTTGTCGAAGTAATGATACCTCCCTCCATTGGCAGCTCTCTTTCGCAATGTCACACTGTCATCCATCCATACAAACCTTGAATTCATCCTCCTCGGAAGGTTTGGACAGCTCCCATCACCAACTCATCTAATTCAACCAACCTAGAAATAGCATGATATATGTTTTGCTTAATATCTTTCAACTCTTTGAACACGTGATTATCTAGCTCGGTCTCCGTATGCTTGATCCTCTAAAAGCCTTCTCCAAGTTCTTCCATGGCCTGCCTTTATACTCTATTGGAAATGCTATTTTCTTGTTGGTTCTAGGCTTTTCTACTAGGAAACGCTTGGTTTCTTATTTCCTTTTTAAATTCTCCTTAAAACGTGTTTCTTTCTATACTTTAGCTAGCTATAATGTCACTTTTCACAAACTTGTTCCTTATTTGTCATACCATATTTCTTCAACTATCATACCATATTTCTTCCCTCTGCTAAGTTAGAGAGAGAAAATGAGACTTTCTTATTTGTGAATGTTTTGCTGTTTAAAGAAAATGAGGGATCCCACCCTCTACATACAGATGCACCTCCAACACGGATAATGGGATCATTTTATATAAAAATACGAAAAGGGATTTTCATGTTTATCTCGAAATTTTAAAAGAAGCTGATCATCGAGCACTTCGAATTGCAAGATAAGTTTACTGCAAAGAAATTAAGTTTACACATCATTTCATGTATGATTTGAAACAAAATGATGTGATATGTCGTAAATAAGTCTACTTTATAACATAAGTACGTATATTAACGAAAAAGTCTGATCAGCAAAGCATTATTGTAGTAACTAATAAATTTGTAAGAAAATTATATACTCTCTTTGTTTCAAATTATATGTTGTTTTAAGTTTTTTCGCATAAATTAACAAATTAAAAAAACAGTTAAATTATCTGTTTTATACCCTTTATTAATATGTTTAATAAAATTTTCATTGGTCAAAACATTGAAACAACATAAACAAAATTGGAATTTTACCAAACATTTGCCTTAAGAAAAATCTAAAATGATAATTAAATTGAATCATTTAAAAAAAATATAAAATGACACTTGAACAAAAACGGAAGGAGTATGAAAAAGGTCTTTCTAAAAAGTATGTCACTTGATATATATGGTTTGTATGTAGCACTTTTTAAATGAAAATTAAAATGTCTTTTCGTAAATAATTAACTAATTTTACCATGAACAATGCAGATTTTTTCTTTGGGACCATAAAATATACAGTATTTTCTTAAATATATACTAATTTCCTAACAAAGCTTCTAAACATATCCTAATACAAAATGTCATTCTATCAACTATAAAGTATTATGCATTATTATAAAAATGATTCCAATTTTTTACTATTCTAATTACTATACATCTGTTAGCCACTTATTTATTTGTCAATCAGGAGAGGCTTATTTAATATATTATTAGCATTGTTTCATTAGTATATATTTTAGATTTTTCCCACATTGCTCCTGGCCTCCAACTCTCTAAATCTCTCACTCTCAGTTTATCATCTCAACCACTATGGAAGACCAGACGACGTTCGATTATGAAACTCTTGCATGCGTTCACAAAGTTGTCCACTCTCAATGGACTGATTACTTCCTGTCTGTTCCCATCGATGTATCGGTGAGATATTTATACTAATTATATATTCACTATAGTATATTGAAATGAAAAATATATAGACTCTTATGTTTTCATTTATATATATATTAGAAAAGTTTGCCGGCAAAAAGATAATAATAGTTATAATGAAAAACTTTGCATGAAAGTAGATCTTTGACTATGTATAAACTTATAGGAACTAGATGCTATTACAAGAGAGATTTACATACTCAAGCCTGAAGTTAGCTAGGGAGCGCCTATATTCCCAAGGTGACGATGAGACATCGAAGAGGAAAGTGATTTTGATCCAATTGCTTCTTAGCCTTGGTCTTGTATTTCATTTTGAAAGTGAGATATGATTAAAGATATACTAGAACATGCTTTTCAAAAGATAGATGATATAACTGGTGATAAAAAGAATTTGTCTACAATCTCCATCATGTTCCACGTTTTCGAACATACGGATATAATATGTCATCCGGTAAGCCAATTTTTCTTATTTCAATGTTGTGTTCTTTATTATTCATGTATGTGCAAATAACTTAACTATGTAAAATCTATGCAACTTAACAATATAACTTACATATATTACTTAAAACACATATTCTTGTCGATAGCAACAAATTTAGGCTGAAATGCTGTTAGAATGTTAAATATTGTTTTGAAATATATAAAAAGTTTCATTCAAGCAAACAAACACCAGTTTAATTGGAGGACTTATTATGCTTAATAGTAAAATTTCAGCTTTTATTTTGGTATATACGAGAATTCAGAAAGAGAAGTTAAAAATAAATGCTAGTTATGGTATAGTAGATGTTGCTACAAACTATAATATATATACAGGTTTGTAACGAAGTATTACCATATATATTAAAGATTATTTGTTTTTCGAGCATCATCTCTTCTTAGTAATGTATAGATCTCTTACTCGTCTGTATATATGTAGATGTATTCAAGAGATTTACAGGGGATGATGAAAAATTTGAGCAGTCTTTTATGGGAGATGCTAAAGCTAGGATGAGCTTGTATGAAGCCGCTCTTGCGAACGACAACAGATTATATATTGGACGAAGCATTGATGTTCACATTGAGCCACTTGAAGTCTTTATTGGCAGGTGGAGCATGTCAGCCTCATACCTTAAGGCTTATAAGGAAGACACTTTATTTACCTCAGCATTGGAATATGAAAGCAGTAATTGCAAGGGAGTACATTTCGTTTTACAAACAAGAAGAAGATCTCGACAAGATGCTACTCAGACTAGCCAAACTCAGTTTCATGTCATTGCAACTGCATTACATTAATTCTAGTGAAATTTCATAACTCTAACTTCGAATAATTAGTTTGTTTTCGGTTTTTTTTGGTTTGTTGATTTTTAAGATGGTGGATGGAGCTAGACCTTACATCTACGTGGCCAAGTCAATTTAGAGAGAGGATCGTGGAAGCGTGGCTAGCAGGATTGATAATGTATTACGAACCACAATTTTCAAGTGGGAGGGTTATTGCAGCTAAGTTTAACTACCTTCTTACAATTTTAGATGATGCGTGCGATCATTATTTCTCTATTCCTGAGCTTACAAGACTCGTAGAATGTTTGGAAAGGTACATATGCTAACTCCTCTACCTCTACTATTTTTAAACTTGTTTCATGATGCTTGGTGAATTTATTTTTCCTTTATCTGCTAAGTTATTGGTTTATGAAGTTTTATCATGCTTGTTTAACAAATCTAAACGCATGCTTAATCGATTTACCATACTATAATTTAATTGCGATTAGTTCAAAACTTTAAAAATTAAATATTTTCTTACTATTTTCACGGTTTAAAATCAACTAAAACCTTTGTACAATCTCCATATATGTTTGGAGTGAAAATTGTTTGGTTCTCTATATATTTGGGTGAATTTGGGTTGATTTTTAATGTTCTTTTTTTTATTATTTTTTTTATTTACTATACTATAATTTAATTGATATTATTTCAGAACTTTTAAAACTTAAATATTGTTTACTATTTTCACGTTTTAAAATCAATTAAACTTACATAAACATCAATGGGTTCGAAGACCCCATAAATAAATAAATAAAAAATATATATATATATAATTTATGGGCGGAAGTGAGACTAATATTTTTTGAGAGATGTTGGTTTCGGTCCAAAACTTTTCCATTAATGATAATAGAAAAACAACTGTTATATTAACAAAATTTTGGTTAAACTTACCACATGCAGTCCTGGATTATTATTATTAATATTTTCTTGTCGAAGTGCATATATGCTTTCATATAAAGATTTTTTTTTTTTTTGTTTCTCTAAGAATTTGCTATTGTAAATAATCTACACAAATCATATTTTCATTTGATCCCAGATGCAAACAAAAATATGAATAAAAATAATAAGGGAATATCAGTATTTCATCCAAGTATTATTTACAGAGTTTTGTGGATCTTTTTAACGAACAAAATAAAAATTAAAAACATTTGTTAAAAATAACAATGTGTAGATGGAGTCCTGTTGGCATTGACACATTAGAAGATATATCACAAATTGTCTTCAAACTTATGTTGGATGTTTTCGACGATATCGAAAGAGGAGTGAGGTCTAGAGGAAGTTCCTACCATTTGAGGGAGATGTTAGAAGAGGTGATTAATATAAACCAATATTCTAACAATTCATATTAAAAAGTACATCAGTGTTGATAACAACATATATAAATATATATATATATATAGCTTGTAAGTTGTAACATATACTTATATATATATTATTATTTTTGGTATAATATATACTTATATATAGATATATATCTTTTATCAAAGAAAACTATATACTTATATTTTTCAATATATAGCTCAAGACACTCGTAAGAGCAAACCTTGATCTTGTCAAATGGACACGAGGAAATCAGGTGCCTAGCTTTGAAGAACATGTAGAGGTTGGTGGAATAGCACTTACCACATATGCAACGTTAATGTATTCTTTTGTTGGAATGGGAGGTACTGTCGGGAAGGAAGCTTACAAGTAGGTAAGATAGAGACCAAGACTAATCCAATCTCTAGCTGCAAAAGGTCGTCTAATGGACGATATGGCTGATTTTGAGGTAAGAAGAAACGATATTTGCTTTGTTTGCTTTGATTTGGTTTAATTTTTCGTATAACTTAGGTATTTGGTATTGTTAGAATGACATGAGTAATGAGTTTTCTGCGAATGCGATCAACTACTATATGAAGCAATTTGTAGTTACCAAGGAAGAGGCTGTTCTAGAGTGTCAAAAAATGATCGTGGACATCAATAAGACCATAAATGAAGAGATACCGAAGACAACCAGCATTACACGTCGAGTTCTCAAGCAAGCACACAATTTTGGATGCTTATTGGAACTCCTCTACAACAAGTCCGATGATATATACAATTGTAGTAAAGGAAAACTCAAGGAGTATATAGTAACTCTGCTTATAGATCCAATACATCTTTAAAGATTTTGAATTGTATGGGTTATAATTTAGGAAGATGATTTGTTTATTTTGGTTACTGTCATCTTTAAAATATGTTACAAATTTACTACTCCTTCTGTCCCAAAATAAATGATGTTTTGGTTAAAAATACAAAAATTAAGAAATAATAAGTATTTTACTTTTTACAAAAATCCAACCAATAAAAATAATACTACAGAATTCAAATGGTCATAACTTATTAAATTAATATAAATTATACATAAAAATGTGAGAAAATCAAATATTTTGGAACAAAATTTTTGTTCTAAAACATCAATTATTTTGGGACAGAGAGAGTATAAGAAGTCATGAAAACATTAGATCACATCCACAGTGGCTAACCATTATTAAAACTTTGAAAAACATCCCATACAAGATAAGAAAGAGTTCAATGTATTTGTCTTTTCAATAAACGGTGAATCCCAAGTTCTATGTGAGCCGTTCTTCACCTTTAACCTTTTGTCTCGATCCAGTATACTCAAGTAACTCAATTGTCTTCCGCTTCTTCCCTCTAACTCTATTGTGATATGATAAATCATATCACGCACGTTTAGGGATTCTTCAATTGGGTCGGGGTATGGATCCATCTAGAAACCCAAATTTCTTCCGTGACGAGAGGGCCGTCTTCATTCCGATTGCCCACTCATCATAGTTTGTTCCTTTCAACAGAGGATGCGAGATAACTGCTCCTGGATTATCTGCTGCCGTCAAATCATACGGAGATATTGTACGCCTCACCTCCATGGTTGTTGAATTCGTTTCGGTCGCTGTTCGTGTTGTGTTTGTGCCTGTCTCACTCATGGTTTGAGTCGTTCAAAGACAAGCAATCAGATAGAAAATTTCAGAGATTTTTTTTTTTTTTTTTTTTTTATGTGTCAGGCTCTGATACCATAAAGTAAACAGAGGAAGACGATGGGAAAATTTCTGTGTTATTCAAATGGAGAACAATTACAATGCTATATACAAAGAAACCATATCTCCCTTCTAAATGCTAAAGATTACAGTAGATGTATATTGCAGAAGTCAAGGAAATTGATTAATTGAAGAATCCCTAAACGTGCGTGATATGATTTATCATATCACAATAAACTCCTTCTCCAACCTCCGCTTTGGCTGCTCCTTTACGAGCTGTCTTAGGGTTAAGGTCTTTAGCTCCTCAACGACGGCTCAATAGTGCTTTGCCACTACCATAACTGGTAGAACCATCTTCGGATTATAGCTGGTAAAACATCAGGGAAACAGGAAGATGCTGGGTAGAGGAAGAAAACTCATCAGGCTCATGACCTAAAGATTGCAGGTTGGAATCCTGTCCCCGCCTAAGAAAGAGTGATTGAAGAGTTAGGTAACAGAAAAAGATCGAAAAGTCCTGGATCATTGTCTACACTTTTCCGTATGGAAGTGGTAGTCTTCTTTTAGACTCCCCTGAGAAGATGGATCCTCTCTTGTCTGATCTCCAAAAGGCCCAGAAGACATTGAAGTAGTTAATCTGATTGCAATGTCTTGTCATCAATGTTGGCAGATCAGTTTCTGCTGAAGCAGAACCATCTGCTACTGTAGCGAGGCCGACGACCACATGAGGGGGAAGCCGTCGTAGAAGCTTTGCCCCTTGCTTTACAAAGATTGTTATGAATTGACTAAATGACTAGATTCTCCTGGAAAGCTAGCTAAGCTAAGAAATAGTATTAGTTTCTCCTCGCCTCATCCTCCATAACTATTGTAGACACATCTTGATTATTAGAAAATTCCTCCGACCAAATTGGAATCGATTTGATAAACTCTAGATAGAAAACTTAGATTGTTGGCATAGTGCAAATCTCATAGCCTTCAAGAAAAAAAGTCAACCAGTTTTCTGTATTCATGTTATCCCTATCTCAGATCATATGCTGACAACAAGACCGCTATTCCAACCCTCTATTTAAGGATCAAACATAGTGATATCTATTATCACGATGTTTGAGATATTTGCTCTTGGGAACATTGTCACGAAGCATATTCATCAAGCTTTACAACTAATGGAAGTTCTCACCAAGTCACTTGATCCTCTCATCAAGCACATCCAGTTACATAGATTTCATATTATCCATATCAAGCTATACTAAGAAATAAATGTCAAAAATATCATGAATTTCCAAACTTAGGCCATTAAAAGCATGAACTCTAGTGGAAGCCATTAAAATCATCACGACGTTAAGCCCATTAATAGATGAATTAACAGCCGTTAATGGCTGTCTGTTAGTCACAAAACTTCGATGTTTTCAGCCCAAACGCTAATTATCAAATTGAACAAAATGCCCAAATTAAAAAATCAAATCCCTAATTCGGTTTCTCTCCCAATCTGAATCCCTAAAATCAATTTCTTTCCCAAATCGATTCTACAAATGTACAATTTGTGGATCAAATCATTACTCTTTGGATCACCCAATCGAGGCGCATCGCGGTATGTTGTCGGAGATGGAGCTCTACGGCGAGGCGTATCAGAGTCTGGTGGCGAAGATGAAGCGCCACGACGAGGCATATTAGAGTCTGGTGGCGAAGATGGAGGTCTAGCTAAACCGCGATGCGTATCAGATACTGTTGTTGAAGATGGTGGAGCTGAACCGGATGTAGGCATTTCAGAGTCTGTTGCCGGAGATAACGAAAGAGCTGAACAGGTTGTAGGCGTTTCAGATTCTGTTGCCAGAGATAACGGTGAGCTGAACTGGCATTTCAGAGTCTGTTGCTTGTAGAGCTGAACCGGTTAGAACTCTACAACGATGTCGAAAATGAGCCCAAATCGAGGAAGATTTTTATCCTGTAGTGGAGCCTGACAGTGAAGATAACTGCGCCGTATATGATGATGAAGACTATTGAGTCTATGATAGAGTAGATGGTGACGAAGCTAATGAAGGGAACGATGGTTTTGGTAGTGATGACAACTTAACATTGAAGACGACTTCCCTGAGGCTGTTACAGGAAATGAAGTTTGTAGTGATACTGAGAGCGGAGATGAAATATGGGAGGAAAGTGTGCTTCTAGATCCTTTGTCATCTGACAAGGAAGACGAGTAATGTATATATATTTTTGTTTCCAAACAAAAGTTTCAATATTTATATATTTAAATCACAATGCAAGTGCAAACATTTGTAGTAATTTACTTATTCAACCCACTAGAAATAAAATTAACACAATAGAAATACAATAAATAGTCTAAGCTAGGACAATTCAAATGTTTGGATTTAGACTAACAACCTAAGTGAAAATGCGAATGGAAACAAACTAAAATGCAAGTGAAGTAGATAAACCAAAGGCAATTGATCAAAGTAAACAAGTGTTTAAGCTAAGTAATTACCCATAAACATGCAATTTGTAAAAGTAAAAAAAAAAAGTCAACGAAAAGTCAAGAAAAAAAGTCAAAGACGAAAATGTTTATAGGCACTAGGGAGATAATCAATTAGGTTTTGGTTCTTATAGGCATGATTAAAATTTTAATCTAGTGGTTTAAGTCAGAATACATGACTAATCCAATTCTTTGGCATTAATCTCTCTTACTAAGCTTCCTTAATTAGCTATGATCCCTCGTGTAATTAAAGAGGACCGGTAGCACAAAGTTTATTATATCATATATATATTGGTTTCTAAAATATTTTGACTTTATTGTAAAATAATTATATAAGGATTATGAAATTTAAAGAAACTGAAAAATTTATATTTCTATACCAAAAACAAAATGCAAAAAAAATAATATTATGATATAATGTATTTAAAAAATCGTCTAATACTTTATCATTACTTATATATATATATTTGATAAAATGAACAAATTAAGATATACTGAAAATTTTCATGAAATATTAATTATTCTGCAAAGATAATTGTAATGTATAGTTGTCATTATCTTCCATTTATAATAGATTTAAAAATGTCAAGATAATCACATATAAAATAAATTAAGAAAATTAACAACTATAATAGAAAAAGTGAAAAATATGCTCTCTCTCTTTGTGTGATCGCAAGTGCGACTCGATGGTTTTTCTTTGATCACTCTCTTCGGAGGATTTTGATAGTTATTCTCGCAGTTTTGGGTGGTTCTTTTCTCCCCACGATCACGATTCTCTCCCAGGTAAAGTAACCCTTACTTTACACGATGGGCAGTTCCAACCTCAACGAATTTGGATATATATTCAAACTCGATTTCGGAAAATTTGCTTCAAATTTTTCAATCGACTGGTATTTCTTCTCTATCTGTTTCGTTTCAACAAAATTTGGCTTTCAATGGCAGATGGAGTACGACGGTCACTTCAAAATCTTAATCTGGGTCTCGATGAAACTCCTTTCGTTCTACCTCCATTTGTTGTTCAATCTGCAGTCGATACGAACCAGTTTTGTCTCCTTGGGTGTCCTCTAATCCCTCGAAAGCAAAATCTTTGCCAACTCATTGCCACGGTTCCTCAACCATGGGGCCTTGCTGGATTGGTTCCGGGGTCGTATTGTCGAACGATGACGATTCCAATTTGTGTTTTCATCTGAAGAATCTCTTGAGACAGTCCTCCGACGTGGCCCGTGGTCCTTTGCGTACAAAATGCTTGTGCTTCAACGTTGGTCTCCAATAATGGATCCGCTGGATATGAATTTTATTCCATTTTGGATTCAAATCAGCGGGATCCCACTCCACTTTCTGAATTTAGGAGTCATCGATAGTATTGCTCGCTCTCTCGGTGAAGTCGTTGGACAGGATTTTGATGAAAACACAGTGACAAGTTTTGAATTTGTTCGGGTCCGGGTTAATTGGAACGTTGATAAACCACTCTCCTTTCGATGAAATGTTCAATATATTTCAGGAGAGAATTATTATGCTTAGCTTCTTCTACGAACTGCTACGAGGATTTTGCAAAGTTTGTAGACTTCTCACTCATGATTCTGGCAATTGTTTACTGCAAAACAGTGGAGGCCCTGATATCTTCGATGATTCTGACAATGATGATGTGAATCCGATTGTATCTGAGGGCCATGGCACTAGAGGTGTCGGAATTCAAGAAATTGATGAAAATGGGGATCCGGTGATCGATATTGAGATCGATACTGCCACTACTTCTGTTCCAGATGTACATCAAGAGGAAAGTGACCCTGAAAGCGATCCTGAGGAGGCTTCTGAAGATGATGCTCTATCGGATATAGATCCTCACCACGATGCTCTAGCGCACATACACACGGATGATGAACAAGATCATAAAAATTACGGTGCAGGGTGGGAGACGGATGATAGAGATATGAATAACATTTTACCCTCTTTTTTTTGTGTCTCCAGGTGTGCACGTGAACCATGCTGATATGACAACCAATGTACGTAAGAGAAATCAAGACAGTAGAAGCGAATTGGATGACCTCAGCCCATAGAAGAGAAAATCCCCTGCATCAACTTTCTTTGCAAATGTTGAATACGAGTTAGGCAGCGAGTCAGGTACTTCTGCTGCTGAGGACGTGACAAGTGTTTCTGCTACTGACGACAACCAAGTGAGAGCCACGGTGGGGCCAGTACCACCAACGGTTCCATGAGAGTTGGCTTTTGGAACTGTCAAGGATTAGGACAAACCTTGACAGTTTGACGCCTAGAAGAGATAGAAAGGACATATCTCTTGGACATGTTGTTCTTGGTAGAAACAAAACAGAAGAGCAACTATTTTAGAGATTTAAGTGTTAGCTTGGGGTTTGATGATTTGTGTATAAATTTGATATGCTCAAATATAATACCCTAAAAGTACTAAATCAGTAGCTGCAGTATATAGGGGTCGAACTACAAAGACTCAAAAAATCACTCAATAGATTATAGAATATGAATTAAGCTAAGAAAAATCAATGTAATTAAAATAGCAAACGATTAAAAGTAGGTGTAAAATCAATGGAGGAAAAGCGCTAAGCCTAGGGAAATTCTCTGGGAAATCAGAATTGCAGATCAAATAGAATGTCAGGAGTATATTAAGCACCGTTCTTGAACTTGAAACACAAATGTAAAATAAACCAACCGTCGCTGCGAAGATAATCTATGTCTAAACCTAGAATTCCAAATTTCTTTGCAAATCCTATGAATTCAAACAAGCATTAATGATCAGGTTCAATTGTTCACAAAATCCTAAACCAAATTTTTTTGCGAATAGGTCTTTTGCTCATCTAACACTAGTTCAGGCAATCAATCACACTTTCGTGCCAATCAAACAACCTAAGATCAGATTCTAGGTCATGAAGCTAGAATAAGCAGTAATTACAAGTCTAGATGAAGAACTCTATTGAATTTCTCCGATCAATTCAGATCAACCTAACAATTCATCAATCACCTTTGAATAACCCTAAACCTAACAAGGAATCTACTCAGACATGGTGAATAAAGCAAACATCATGAATAAAATAGATTGCATAAAAGAGTAGAGTAAAGAGTAACAAGGGTTCGAAATCTTCTCTCTCAAGAACAGAGTTTCTGACTTCTCTCCCTCTCTCAAAACCCGAATAATGAATAAAATCTAGTCTTTCTCAAAGTATTCAGAATAATGATAAAAGCTCCCCTCTCAAAGTGGCTGAAAAACCTAATTATAATGCTAAAACATGTTCTGCGCTTAACTGTAAATAATAGGAACTTCTGGGCCAAGTTGCAGAATCTTCAAACTTGTAAAATCGCGTGTTTTTTTTTCCTAAAGTCGGTGTCGATCGATACTGGGTTGGTGTCGGTCGACACCAGGACTGTGCTCGCCAGACTGGACTGTCTTCATGAAAACTGACATAACTTTTGATCGCACCGTTAGAATAGCCTCAAACCACCTCCAAATGAAAGCTAATCCATTGATCTGTCTTGTATCCAAATTTGAGCTCAATCCAACGGTGGGAAGCTATTCAACGGACGCCAAAAAGCTCTAGAATGCTCCAATATCTTCAATTATGCTCCAAACATGCCAAAATCTGAAAAGACTCAAAAAGACTACAAAAACACTTGAAGGACTCTGAAAACAAGAGCTATATCATGGCTAAAAACCATGATATATCAATCTCCTAGAGGCTTAAGTGGCGGTTTGGTGGTAATGCGGAAAATCCATGTAAATGTTTTAGTTAATTCCTATGATGCAAGACTTGTAGATCTTAATATTAATTATAAATCTTTTCAGTTCTACTTGTCTTGTATTTATAGTCACCCAATACCAAGTGAACGTCACTACCTATGGGAGAAACTCCAAAGAATATCGATAAATCGAAATGGACCTTGGTTAATGTGCGGAGATTTCAATGAGATCCTAAAACCAGAGGAAAAAAGGGAGGTAGACCTCGTGGTGTTGGTAGCTTTATAAATTTTCAGAATATGATACATTGTTGCAATATGTCGGATCTGCACTCTAAAGGCAATCAATTTAGCCGGGTAGGCAAACGATATAACGAAACTATTGAATCTTGCTTGGATAGAGTATTTATTAACTCAGACTGGCAAGCAATGTACCCAGCTTCTGAAGCGGAATTTCTCACCTTGGCTGGTTCGGATCACGCTCCGGTCATAATCGATATCGCTAAGGAAGTACTCCCTAAACGGGGCCAATTCAGTTACGACAAAAGATTTGCCAATGATGAATCCTTTATAAATGATGTTCGACGAGGGTGGCAACTAGGACGTCCCCAACATAAGGTTCATTTTTGTTGATGAGAACTCTCAAAATGGAAACGCCATGCGAACTCCAATTCGTTGGAGAAAATTCAGACTCTTAAACATCAACTTGACACTGCGGAAATGAGCCATTCTACTCCTCTATTTATTGTCCACAACCTACGTCATGATCTTAAGCAAGCTTACATCGAAGAAGAACATTTTTGGAAGTTAAAAAGTAGGAATAATTGGATCAGAGAAGGGGATAGTAATACAAAAAAAATTTTGGCAGCTACAAGAATGAGAAAATCAAGAAACCAAATAAAATATTTTATTGATGATCAGGGTTTGGAACATTTCAGAGATGATGCTATTGGAGTTGTAGCGGAGAACTACTTTCAATCGTTATTTACAACTTCACAAACTACGGATCTCCGTGAGATCATCTGGCATCGATTGTAAAGTAACAAGTGATATGAACAAAGACCTTGTTCTACCTGTAAGTCAGGAAGAAATAAAAGTGTCAGTTTTTTCTATTTGTGCAGATCGTGCTCCGGGTTATGACGGATTTCCAGCCTCTTTATCATCAATTTTGGCCGCTTATCGAACACGACGTAAGCGCTATGGTTCACCATTTCTTTTTGACTGGCGAGTTTGATACAGATGTAAACAAGACACAATTATGCCTTATTCCGAAAGTCACTCCTCCAAAACTTATGGCAGATTTTCGTCCCATAAGCCTTTGTACTGTAAGTTATAAAATCATCTCAAAAGTGTTAGTCATGCTATAAAAAAATGCTTGGGGCTGGTGATCAGTGACTCCCAGGCTGCTTTTGTTCTGGGTCGCAATATCTCAGATAATGTCCTGATAGCACATGAGCTTCTCCACTCCCTTCAGTCGAACAAAAATTGCCAAAATAAGTACTTAGTGATTAAAATCGAGATTAGCAAAGCTTACAATCGAGTAGAATGGAACTTTGTAGAGGAAGTTATGCTAAAACTTGGGTTTGATCAACATTGGGTTCAATGGATAATGTTTTGTGTTCGTACCGTCTCCTACGAAGTTCTCATCAATGGCTCACCTTTTGGCAATATCATCGGTGACCCTCTATCACCAAATCTTTTTTTTTTAATTATGTGCTGAGGTTCTTAGCCAAATGATTCACAAGGCACAGCTACGACATAATTTTCATGGTATGAAAATAAATACAAAATGCCCCTCGATATCGCATATATTCTTTGCGGATGATTCCTTATTTTTCTGTCAAGCCACACGAGAGGATTGTGACTATATGGCATCCCTTTTTAAAACTTATGAGGAAGCATCTAGGCAGAAAATAAATTATACAAAGTCGTCGATTATTTTTGGTATGAAAATTTCAGAATTAAAAAGACGTCAATTACAACATTTATTGGGTATTCATACTGTTGGCAGTAGCGGTAAATATTTGGGACTTCTCGAACAATTTGGACGGAAAAGGTAGCATTATTTGAAGATATCGTAACTCGGATAAAAGCAAGAACTGAAGGGTGGTCGACAAAATTTTTAGCTGGTAAAGAGATTTTAATTAAGTCTGTTGCCTTGGCTCTGCCCGTGTATTCGAAGAACTGCTTTCAACTTCTGATTACCATCTGTGATGAGATCAATAGTGTTATCTCTTCCTTTTGGTGGGATAAAGATAACGGGAAACGTAAAATCTCTTGGGTTGCTTGGAAACGAATGTCACTACCAAAAAAAGAAGGCGGCTTGGGATTTAGAGATATTTAGAAATTTAATAAAGCCATCCTAGCAAAACAGGCTTGGCGGATTCCACACTCTCCGAACAGTCTCCTCGCCCGTTTATACAAAGGTCTATATCACCCAACTATACTCCTCATTCTGCAAACAAAGAATCACGGGTTTCTTATGGCTGGCGTTCAATACAGTTTTGTAAAAGTCTCCTCCGACAAGGTCTTAGAAGGCGACTAGGTAATGGTAAAATGACAAAAATCTGGGAAGATCCATGGCTACCAACCATTCCCCCATGAGCTGCTTATGGTCCTATTATTAACTCTAATATGACAGTGTCGGACCTCTGGTTTGATAATAAATGAGAATGGAACCCGACTATTTTTGAAGGCGTCCTAGTACCGAAAGATCAACGTTTGGCCAAGGATCTTTATCTGTTAAAGACTGCGATGGAAGACACCTACGAATGGGCCTATACGTCTAACACACAATACACAGTTCGTTCAGGCTATTTGTTGGCTACTCATATAGGCTTACATGATGAAGATATTATCCAACCACCTCACATATCAATAATAATCAAACAACAAATCTGGAATCTCCCAATTTCGCCAAAAATTCAACATTTCCTTTGGCGATGCTTATCTAAAGTTTTACCAACAACAACTCAACTCTGTTCCTGCAACATTACCACTGATCCTATCTGCCAACACAACGGTTTAGGCGACGAAATAACAAACCATATACTATTTACGCGTACCTATGCTCAAACAGTTTGGCGTTTACTAGAAAACCGCATTGGTTGCCGCTTATCATTCAATGATGATCTTGAATATAACATTCAAGCGCTGATAAAATATTGCACAAGACCATTTGCTTTCAAGAGAAAACCGACTGATTGCTATTTGGATGGTTTGGCGCGTGTGGAGGTCGAGAAATAATTATATATTTAAACAGATCACTCGACTACCTTTCTCTGACATTAATCGAGGCTTTCAAGATGTTCATGAATGGCTAGAAGCACAAACCAACCTGACAAATGTGCTAAAAATCAGTTCTCAACGTGCCCCAAATGATCATCGCAGCCAATGGAATCCACCTCCGATGGGATGGATAAAATGTAATTTTGATAGTGGCCATACACAGGGACAACCTTTTACTAATACAGGCTGGATATTCAAAGACCATAACAGAAAAACTATTTTGGCTGTTTATGCACAACTCCAGGCCTTTACTACAGCTCTTCAAGCAGAAGCGATGGGGTTCCTTAACGCTTTACAAGTATCTTGGGTTCAAGGTTATAGGCACATGTGGTTCGAAAGTGAAAATTCGGAGATGGTCTGACTGATAAATACTCAAAGAGATCATATACAATTGGGTACCCTTCTTGTTGATATACGTCACTGGATGTCCAAACTCCCTCTCTCCTTGCTAGGACATGTTAATCGAGAACGAAATTCGGCTGCGGATAAATTAGCCAAACATGTTCTTTCTTCTCATCACTTGTATAATACTTTCTGGCTGGTCAAATTCTTGTATAAATACATGTTCTTTCTTCTCATCACTTGTATATTACCACCAATTTGGCTGGTTAAATTCTTGTATCCACCGTACACTACCTAATTAATACAAATAAATTGTAAAAAAAAAATTAAGAAAGATTATACTATTTACAAAGAATCTTAAACATCATTTTTTATATTAAAACTAAACATAATACCTAAAAATTTAAATTAATAAACAGTAGCTAAGATATAATTTTTTTATCAATTACAAATGTATAGTCAATAATAAAATAAATAAAAAAACTTGTGATATCATGTTACCACCGTTAAAAACAACAAAAATTTCATATCTTACTATTTTCTCCCGGTAACTTTATATAATGAAATCTTATATTAGATTTAGGGCTACGACGAAAGAAGATCAATAAGAAAACATTCGATTCTTCTCTATCGTGCTTCACCGTCTTCACCGTTTATCATCACACGAGCCCAGGATCGATATTCGAGGTGATCTTTCGATGCTCCGATCATCTTCTAGACTTGTGGCATCCTCTTCCTTCGAGGATTTCTAGACTGGGAACTTATCTTACTGAACTGACGTCCCCGTGCTTCATTGTGAAGCCTTGAGACCTAGATTTGTTTGGGTATAAACATATTGATTTCATTGGGAATCAAAAATTTATTTCTGAATCTAGTTATCGTTTCGTTGCGTTGCGATTATCAATTTTGATGACGAAATCCTAATTTCGGGGTTACCTATGCTTTCTTCGCTGATACTTGATTTTAATGTATTTGTTTGGTTTCTGAGTGTTTATTATCATTGTGTTTTTTTTCGTTTTGTCTCAGTTGCATTCATGGCTGACGAAAATAATGAGATGAAGGAAGAGCAAGAAGTAAGTTAGGTTTTTTTTTTTTTTTTTTTTTTTTTTTTTAAATTTATGTTATAAAATTCGATATAGGATTTTGGTAATTTGTTTGTTCAAGTCATGATTGAATGGTTTTTGTGTTTTGGTTCATCCTTTTATAGCAGCTCGCACCTTTTGATCCAACCAAGAAGAAGAAGAAGAAGAAAGTTGTGATTCAGGATCCTGTCATGGACTTAGCAGAGTCCTCACAGACTGAGAAATCTGATTCGTTGCCTGGTATTATGATGAATAGTGAAAATTTTTGTTTATTTTCTAATGGTAGTTGTGTTACTTTTGTCTAATTCATTTTTTCTCTAGTTAATGATGGTCTTGAAAGTTCATTTACTGGAATGAAGAAAAAGAAGAAGAAGCCAGTGAGTGTTTTTAACGTTTTGTGCCTTCAAGTTTTTTTTTTAATTCTGTAAACTTTTGTTTTGGATCATTGTGTGTGTCACATTTTTTTTGTTTTATGGTAAGGTTGAATCAAGCTCATTGAACGATGAAATTGTTGATGCTGGAGAAGATGTGAATGGTATTTATAAGTTTCTGTTTTTTTTTTTTTGCTAATGAACGGTTTCACTTGGCTTGAATTTCCATGTTGAAATCTTACTGAGTATATATTGCAGAGCTTGTTAATGACGAGGAAGAGGGAGAAGAAGGAATAGTTATCCAGCAGCAACGGTACCCCTGGGAGGGAAGTGATAGAGATTACATATATGATGAGGTGAGTGTATCTTAGATGGTTTTTTCGCATTAACCCGTATTGATTTACAGCGTTCATTGGTTATGAAAAATATTTATCTTCATTTGTCCTTATGTCAATGTATCCATTCTAAAAGTCCTCCTACCCCTGGTTTTTGCTGATGGGACTTATATCTGCAGCTTCTTGGTAGAGTTTTTAACATTCTCCGTGAAAATAATCCGGAGCTTGCTGGAGATAGGCGTCGTACAGTTATGAGGCCTCCTCAAGTTCTTCGTGAAGGGACAAAGAAGACAGTGTTTGTCAACTTTATGGACCTTTGCAAGACGTACGAGCAAACCCCTTATCTTCCTCTTCAGACTTGTCTCATAATTACTAATACTTATCTATTTTGATGGTTGTATGACATATATGATCTGCATTGAAAAAATTCAGGATGCATCGTCATCCAGATCATGTTATGCAATTTTTGCTTGCTGAGTTGGGTACTAGTGGTTCGCTTGATGGGCAGCAAAGGTTGGTTGTTAAGGGAAGGTTTGCACCTAAGAACTTTGAAGGGATTTTGCGGCGTTATATCAGTAAGTAACTTTCTCTTTAGTCTCCAAATTTATGTTGCCATAAAAGAATATTAATTGGTGAGTTCTTAATTGCTTGGATTATTTGCAGCTGATTACGTCATTTGTCTTGGTTGCAAGAGCCCAGACACAATTCTTTCAAAGGAGAATCGTCTCTTCTTTCTGAGATGTGAAAAGGTATAATGTTATTGTTTTAGCTGTTAGCTTGGTATGCATTCCTTTGTTTGTGTATTACTTTCTGCCCAACTAAGTAATAAAAATCTCTTCTTTCCTACATCATTTCTATCATATCACAAGATGGACAACTGAAAATTTTAAGAGAAGCTTATATATGTCATTTTCTTCTCCTCGTGCTTTTCTCTTGCCAAAAGCCTCTATCATGTATGAATTCTCAAGGGCTCTGGTTTTAATCCAGTTGTTTCCCCCCCCCCCCCCCCGCCACCCCCTCACACATTGTTTTATGCTTTGTCTTACCGAGTGAACCTCTCTTGGATAAACTCATCAGGAGGCATAGATTTCTTAGTGAATCATAATTCTCTTACTTAAATTGAAGAGTCATGTGAGGCTGGCAATGATGTTGATATACATTGCTTGATCATGTGAATGAGTTGGGTATTTTACTCTGTGCTTCATCTTCTGTGTTTCAATTTGCAAATGTTATTAACGAATGGGCCATACATCTTTTTGCAGTGTGGATCTCAACGATCTGTGACTCAGATCAACAAAGGGTTTGTTGCCCGTGTTGGTCGCAGAAAGACTTGAGAAATTGGAAGGTGAAGTGAGCTTGTTATGGAATTGGTCCTATGCTTCTCTTCAACTGCTTCTGTAGCTTGCTCTAAGTTTATGAGTTAAATACTTGTCTTGTTTTTTGTTGTTGTTTTGGAATATGATGAAGAATCACAAGATTATGACTTCACCTCAAATATGGGATAGGATCAAAACCTTTGACTCTGTTAGTTTCATGTGGTTAACTTGAAGGTCGATTTAGTATATCCATGGACCTTTTTTTGTGTCAATGTTCTCGTCCATGCAAAGCTTATTTATCTTCATGTGATTGGAAATGCTTAGTTTCAAAGCTCATGGACTATACAATGTCCAGAGGCTGTGCGATAATTTATCTCTCAAGTTAAAGTGTGGTAAGATCCACAAAGAATTCGAATATAATAAACCAATGGCTTACAGTCACAAACACCGTAGTTTTTATAAATGTTTAAAATTTGATGAATTTAAAAGTGAGGATTGGTAAAAGACATATTCGATTTACATATACAATATTTTACCTTTACAGTGTTATCAGGATTTTCATTTAAAACTTGTGTTATCTGGATTTCGGAATGGTCGAGTTTTGTGGGGTTTTCAGATTTTTGGGGCTTGATTTCAGATTTTCATCATATATAATTTACATTTCGTTTTGAGAAAAAAAATATATATATATATATTGATCTTTTAATTGGGTTTAAATTTGATTTTTCAGGTTAAAAATCATATTTTTACAAACCATATTAACATGGTTCATGGTTCAGATTTGGATCAATATCCAAATGAAATTTGGATGGATAGGTTTCTGAAATTCCCTAGAGCGCACACACACACACATATATATATATATATAATATGTATAATAATAGAAGGAGAGATGGTGTATTAATATAGAGAGAGAGGAATACTGATAGTATATGAGAAGAATAAGTGAGATAAAAAGAAAATACTAAATAAGAGAAATTAATCAAAACGAAACTTCCTTCTTATTCATCTATCTCATTACTCAAGTACACAATCATTTATATAGGATAATAATAATCTCGGTTACAAGCATATTAATATAATAGACAAATTTCATCATGAGTAGACAAGTGTGTGATAATGTGTCATTACATGTAACTCTAATTGACAAAGTGGGTGATGTACTGTTATTACATCTAACTCTTAATGACAAGTGGGTGATATACCGTCATTATATCTAACTCTTAATGACAAGTGCCATGGTGAATAATCACCATTCATAATACTACCCCTTGATCATCCACCATTAAAGTATTATGTACTGCATCGTTAAAAATATCATTAGGAAAAACTCAGTGCTATAAAAACCTACTATAAGGGAAAAAAGTACATTAATGTAATCTCCCCCTGAAAGATGAATATAATATTTTTTTCACAAAAAGCGTATATGACGCATTCCAATATTTTGAATATACGTTCAGAATGTTGAAGTAGGACCCACCTTTGTGAAAGATTGGATGCGTTGTAACTTGAGTGGATGCACTGGATATCAACTTCTTTATTTTTCGTAAATTGTCTAGGATAAGAGAACTCTTGGGGAATATATTTTGTTATATCGCTCTTTATAGAACCTTCCTTTGAGATAGGTGACACATGCAACATTAGCCTTAAACAATTTTGTTGGTTCTTTACTTATGATTATCACGCTAGTTTCTTGTATATGAGTCATGAGTCATGGATCTCAGCCATTCACATTCTTTACATGCCTTATAAAGCTGGAAGATATGCTATATCCCATTCTAATGCATGAGCGTAGGGGATGAACTATTATTTCTTCGTTATCTTCACGAGGCCGGAACGAAACTTTGTCAATCTCAGGTGATTTATTGACCACTGGAGTACTCAAAGGAGTCACTTTATCCATTGAGTTTTAACACATTTTTGGTGTAATGTGATTGATAAACATATATTCCATCTTGGAGATGCCATCTGTGGAGCATGAGACGAAACTTTGTCTTCCCAAGATCTTTTATTTGGAACTCATCTTTCATATGAGTTCCTACATCATCAACATCCTTTCGAGTTTTAATTATGTTCATGTTATCAACATAAACATCAATGATCACAAATCTTAAAGAGAATTTCGCAAGGGCATATCGCATTGTTGATGTATTATTTCTTCAACAATACTCATTTAAGCGATTATACCACATGCGCCTGAATTGTTTTCCATAAAGTGACCATTGTAATTTGACCGAACAAATATTTTTGGATCCGTCTAGGATTTTTGATCCTTCTGGGGTTTTAAATCCTTTGGAGATTCTTATGTATATATCACTTTCAAGTGATTCATATAGGTATGCGACCACTATATTCATAAGGTACATATCTAATTTTTTAGATATCGTTAGGCTCATCAAGTACATGAATGTGATTGCATCCACAACCGGAGAATATGCTTTATCATTATCACTTCTCAGTCTTTGAGAAAACCTAGGGCCACAAGTTGGGTTTATATCTTGTGACATCATTTTTTCATTTTTTTTTGACACAACGACCAATTTGTGCTGACTGTCATTACATCTTTATATGTAATAACAATATGTCTAAAAATATTTCTCTTATTGAAATATCTTATCGATGTTGCCATTAAGCCCAATCAGGCCTTTTCTGGTACAGCGATACGGACCTTGGGTCTAAATCAATATTTTCATAATCACCTACAGAAAAAGAAAACATCCCATTTATATCATATCTTTCACTTTTATCCCATCATTTTTTCACTTTGGGCGAAATTAATGGAATTCTCATATTTTTCTACATCATGTTCGTCTCTAGATGAATTCCTTTTCTTTTAAAATAACTCACTTTTCACAAGTCTATAACTTGGGGTGCTTGAGTACAATCTTGTTTCTCCAAAGTCTATTCTCTCCCAAAATATCTTTATCATACTTGCCACAAATTTTCATAAGTTTCGCTCTAATAGGGTTTCTGAAAACATATATCATTTTTGGCCAATATTTTTCTCTCTACGCTTGTTCACGGAGCGGAGACTCATGATCTTCATTTTCTCTCTACACTCATCTTCAGAGCAGAGACTCATGATCTTCATTTTCTCTTTACAATCATCTTTGGAACGGAGATTCATGATGTTCTTTTTATGCTCATTTGCGGAGCGAAGATTCATGCGCGTTATATCATTCATATTGACGACAATCATTTTTGTCATTGGTTCCATATTTTTCCCCGGAATGACATGGGTAATCGAAATATCTTTATCAATATCATTGATTTTATTCAAGTACCTGATTTTATTATTAACCATGTCAACGGTCTCATTGATCGTCTTTAGGAGTTTAATCCTCCTATAAATAATCATTTTGCTCCTTTTTATTTTGAGGATTTATCTTTGGAACCAAATGAGTCTATCACGTTTCTCACGAGCATTTTCAGCTCGAATATGAGATATCTTTGAACTTCAAGTTCATTATTCATTTGTGTGAGGATCACAATGAAATCTAATCTATCAGCTGTTTCTGTTTATAAATGCTTTCGCATTAGATTTGCGATATATCTAAATAACAATCCTTTGAATTTTTGAACCTCAAGTTTACAGTCATTTGTTCAAAGATTCCAACTTATTCATGATTCTCTTTATATTAATGTGAGAAAATCCTCACCAAAATGATAATAAGAAATTTTATAATAAGCACATCTCTAAGTGATGGCTCAACATTTTAATAGTGAGATTCATCTCCAGTGTATATGTTTTCATCCTTTGTGGATGTTACTTCTATACGGTGTGGAAATTATTTACAATACAATTTCAAATAAGAAATATATGATTCTACGATCATGAATCAATGACATGGGAGATAAATTTCTTATAACTCAATTAACCTTACATGTATAATCATTACTACATACAAAGTTGCATGTCCATGCTAAAACATGGAGATTAAAAATCACCATAATTGGTCTTTGAAATATCTTGGATTTCCTTTATAAATAAGCTCATTTTGAGTGTGAACATAACCATTAGTATGTTCTACTTGATCTCAATCGACATACAATAAGTGACAAATTGCGTAACGTGAAATCACTAGAGTGATGAAATCTGGGATGTCAATTTACCAAAGTTATAAACTTACAGTCAATATGGGATTCTTTAAATCTCACCCTCTAGATGATAACTCTTCTTGTATATCCATCTCAAATGAATCCCATTCTAGGATCAACAACATAACCAACTTTGGTCATGGATTAGTTTCTTGGATCCTTTTATCTTTTATGAACTTCCACCTTTCGTTGATTAGTAGGAAGATCAAGATAAGCCAAAGAGTGCGTACAATAGGTGATATCATTTGGTGTTTCTCTCAATCCTCCCCCTAACGCGAGAAATTCACTTTCATCAAACCATCATACTCAATGAGCCATTTCAACCAAAACAGTAATTTGGCCAAAAATCATATGATTCAATCATTTTTATAATATGGAGGACATCATTGGCACTCTTTTAATGTATGTTTCCTCACCGCTGTAATGCAAATATTTGCAATGCCTTTTCTATCTATTTTTATGTACAATTCTGAAACTTAAAAAATTTATATGAGATTTAGGGGTATGCAAAACTTGGTTCCCCTTAGCATTGAAAACCGGCTCATCCCGGCCTATTATGATCTTTTCATGACCAAATATGATACTCACACTCCCGGTAGAGTTCTTTATTTTAAGATCGGAGAAATATTGTCTATCTTTAACTGCAGAGTGTATTGTAGCACTGTCTGCTTGATATATATCTCTATCATGAATCTTAATCCATGACATCTTTTATATAACAATATCATAAATATGTATTAAAAGAGAAAATCAAAAATTTAATAGGATGTTATAATAAAAACCATTTTTAACGAAAAAATATAATACAAAAACATCAACCAAATAGGATTTTTGTTTCTTTGTTTTCTTTTTAAGAAGATATCGTGTCAGACTGATCGTAGTCCTTTTGATGATACTTATGGAATAACAAGAAACTTGCAGCATCAGGCTGAGTATCATTCCATAGGCCATTAAGAAAAATATTCATCTGAGATTATTTTTATTTAATTATTTCCTTTTGCCTTATGTAATGCTGCATACATATCAGCCAAATATTTTTGCATACGACATCTACGTATCAAATTTATGTTATGCCATACTGTAGCAAACGATCTTGTTTGTTTGTTTTTTTAACTACGCTTTTCGCATTTAAATTACTTGACTGGAATCTTCTTCCACGTCCTTGTTTACCACCTTATTCAAAATCGCGACCACAGACTCTACCGTGTCAGCGTCCTCATCATTTTAAATTAGTATAGTAAATGGTTTCTACAATATTCACTTTAAAGAATGGAGTCAGTCCACTTAGACGAGCATAATGATTCATTATCTTGTGACCATCATGTGTGAAGACATATGTCTCAGCCGATGTCGTTTTGATCGATAATGTCAAATTCAACATCCATATAATTCAGAAAGAGGCATAACATTCCCTTCCGTAAATACTAACAACATAAATTAAGCAGAAGAAAGTATAACCTACTATTCTGAAATTGATAAATCCAGGAGAAAGAAGTCGGGAAGGAGGCAAAACCTCTACTTCGCAAATAATAAAGTTAGCAAAAATACATCTCACCTTTACGGACTGAGCATGAAGACGATCAGTAATAAACGAACATACGCGGTATCGATCGGGCATAGTGAAAGCGCAATACTGATCGGATAGAGTGATGACGTGGTACTGATCGGACAGAGTGACGACGTGGTACTGATCGGACAAAGTGACGACGTGAATTTGATCCAACAGAATAACAATGTGATGGTTGTAGAATGAGAAGATCATATACAGAGACGATCGTGCTGATAACGTATTATGAAATAAAATATATCAAAAGGATATATAATTAGAGCATATATAATCTATGCATGATAATATAAGGAGAGATCATGTATTAATATAGATAGTAATAGTGAAAGTATTTGAGAAGAATAAGTGAGATAGAACAAAATTAATAATAAGAGAGAGAAATTAATCAAAACTAAACTTCCTTGTTATTCATCTAACTCACCACTCACGTAGACAATCTTTTTAATAGGATAACAATGTTGGTTACAAACATCTTAATATAATACACAAACTTCATCATGAGTAGAAAAGTGTGTGATGATGTGTCATTACATCTAACTCTAAATGATAAGTGGGTGATGTACTTTCATTATGTTGTAAACATATTTCGCTTATGTTTGGTGATTGAATTATGTTGTAAACATCTTTCGTTTATTGTTTTCTATTACAATTGTAGAAAATTTTCATATTTCATGTTAAGGATCTTCAGTTTATCTGATAGTGTGTTTGTTAGTTACCCTCTCTGACACCATTTTTGTTTGATGGCCAATTCAGTTCTATATAGTTTACCAATGGTTCTTAAGACAAGATATACATCTGCTGGATTTTGGGTGCGGGCTGAGCCTTTTCGAGTATGGGCGGCATGTGTCTGATGCTTCTGAGAAGAAACACTTGAGATCTTGCATTGCTCAAACCAAGGAATAGTTAACCCAAGTAGATAATCAGCCGACATAAAGCTCACAAGATTTGTAACCATTTAGTTTGGCTTTATGGTTTTAGCTAAGAGAATCTGAGAAGCTTACAAGTGGGTAAGATCGAGACCAAGACTAATCAAATCTCTAGCTGCAAAGGGTCTTCTAATGGACGATGTGACTTATTGTATGGTAAGAATAAACCATTTTGGTTTTGTTTGCTTTGATTTGGTTTAATATGTCTTATAACTTAGGTATTTGGTATATTCAGAACGACAATGAGTAATGGGTTCGCTGCGAATCCGATCAACTATTATATGAAGAAATATCTAGTTACCAAGGAGGAGGCTATATTCTAGAGTGTCAAAGAATGATTGCGGACATCAATAAGACCGTAAATGAGGAGCTACTGAAGACAACCGCATTCCACGTCGAGTTCTCAAGCAATCACACAATTTTGAACGCTTATTGGAACTCCTCAACACCAAGTTAGATGATATATACAATTGTAGTGAAGGAAAACTCAAGGAGTATAAATCCATTACCTCTTTGAAGAATTTGAATTACATGTGTTATGATTTAAGAAGATAATTTTTCATGTTGGTTACTTGAAGATGTATTACAACAAGGATGATGTATAACATCATCTTGAAGATGTATTATAATAAGGAAGTTATAAAAAAAAACATTTAATTATGCCATTTAGATTAAATTTGCTCTTTATTATAATTTTTCTCTATATTTTTTTGGAATCATGGGGCGAAACTCAAACTAATCTTCGAATCTTGCGGAAAAATATAGTATTCTTACCATTTACAACATTGAGAGTGGCTAACCATGATTGAAACATTTGGAAACATTCCATACAAAATAAAAAAAAACAAACATTGTTTCTATAGTTTGATACGGTTCACCAATCTGAGCATAGTCTTATGTCAACGGAAGTGTATAAATAAGGAATATATCCACTCCTGAAATTTACCTAAAACCCATAGAGTGGTTAATCACAAGTTCACAACCAGAAGATAATTAAGAGACAGAAAATCAACTCGGAGAGATTCGATTCAATGAGAATGGCTTGCGCTGTCACAAAGAGGAAAGAGAGAAAGAGATAAAATAATTGTTATTTTGATTACGTTTCCGAAGAAGGCAATATTGCCTTACATAGTTTTGAGTTGTACTAAAGTAAACCAACAAATTGTACTAGACCATAATTGTACCAGCATAATCGAAATACAAAAGTGCATAATTATTGATAAGATGGAATCCCATAACAATAATCCCCTCTTAAAAACATCAACGGCCTCAAAGATGAAAGGTAGGGTACTTGGCAATGAAGCTTTGATAAAATTCCCAAGTAGCAGTTGTTGCAGACTCTCCTTTCCACTGATCTAAGACTTTGGTGACTGCTATGTTGTGCCGTTTAACCATCTTTTTCTCAAGTATCTGCTTGCATTATTTAGCAATACCAATATCTTAGAGATATTGTGGCAAAGTTGGGGAGGTAGTGGGAAGATTGGGGCATCGTTTCAGCTGGCTGACATGGAACACATCATGTATTGAAGCTCCTTGAGGTATAGATAGCTTGTAAGCGACAATACCAACCTAATTTGTAACACAAAAGGGACCATAAAAGCAAGGGCTAAGCTTATGTGGTACCTTTTTTCTTCATGGAGTGTTGTCTATAAGGTTGAAGCTTAAAATATACATAATCTCCTACTCAAAATGTTCCCAGAGACTTGTGAGAATCAACATACTGTGTCATGCGGTTCTGAACCTGGAGAAGATGGAACTTGAGCAGTGCTATAAGCTCCTCTTTTTTCTGCAAGCTTGTGTCTACAACAGCAGATGATCTTTCACTTGGTAAATAGGGTAGAAGCAGTGGTGGTGGTTGTCCATAAACAACCTCATACGGTGTACCTTGAATTGCAGAATGGAACGTCATATTATACCACAATTCAGCTAATGCCAGCCACTTGCTCCAAGTTTGATGTGCATCTGCCATCCTACACCTTAAATATGTATCCAGTGTCTTGTTTGTCACTTCTGTTTGGTCGTCCATTTGAGGATGGTATGCAGTAGAGAAACTGAGATCAACTCCATTCATCCTAAAAAGTTCTTTCCACACCTTACTAAGGAAAGTTGGGTCTCTGTTACTTGTAATATCCTGAGACATGTCATGTAACTTAAAACATTGTCGAGAAATAGTTGAGTGACGTTAATAGTAGTGTACGGGTGTGAAAGAGCCATGAAATGTGCATTTTTACTTAGTCTATCAACTAAGACCAGAATGCACTATTTAGCAGATAGAGGCAACCTCTCAATTAAGTCCATGCTTATGGACTCCCAAATACCCTTAGGAACTGGTAGTGACTGAAGCAAACCTGGTTTTGCAGCAAAGTCATACTTATTCTTTTGGTAAGTGGAACAGTGTCTAACATAGTTCTGCACTTCTAGGCTCATCTTTGGCCAGTAAAATAGTGATTTCACCCGATGGAGTGTGGCGTCCCTCCCTTAGTGACCCCCCCCCCCAAGTTGAATCATGCAACCACCTTAAAATATAGAGCTTCACATCTGCATCGTTACCCACAACTAGATGCTCTTTGTAGTGTAATTCCCTAACAACATAGGAATAAAGAGGATGAGAGCTTACATTAGTTTGAATATCAAAGATTACCTTAATGATGGTCGGATCTGTCTGCCACAATTTTTTTATGGACTCAAATAACCCGTCGTGAGCTTGTGAAAGGGTGATGATGAGTAGCTGAGAACCAATAACTCTAGATAGGGCATATGCTACACCATTCTCCTTGCCTTGCTTATATTGTATCTCACATATTGAAATGGAGTAGTTACCTTCTGATCTAGCAATAATTTGACGCTATTCTGGTCTGTCTTGATGATAAACGGCCTATGAGTAACGTATGGACTCTAATCCTGCACTCCGTGTACCAAAACTATGAGTTCTTTCTGATAGACAGAAAGGGATTGATGTATGGGCCTCAGAGCTCTACTGATGTAACAAAAGGGTTGGTTGACTTGCATGAGCACTACACTAATACCAGAGTTAAAAACATAATTTCTACCACAAAATCTTTGTCAAAATCTAGCAATGCCAGGACTAGAGAAGACATAAGGGCAATTTTCAGATTAAAGAATGTAGTATCAGCTTCTGAACTCCATAGAAAACCATATTTCTTAAGGAGATTGGTGAGAGGTCAAGAAGCTACGCAACTATTAATAGGAGCTACGCAAGACTTCATAAGCTATGCAACTATTTCTGGGAGGTAGGAACAGGCCATTGCTCAATAGCGTAGATCTTAGCAGAGTATGTGCTTACTCCAGCTGCAGATATGAGATGTCCCACGTATTCAACGACAATTCCTCCAAACATACACTTAGATGGCTTGAGGAAGAGCATGTTTTGTCGTAGGATAGTGACCACTTCTTTCTGATGTTGCAAATGAAGCTCCCAGGTGGGACTATACAGAAGGATGTCGTCGAAGAAGACAAGTAAAAATCTTCGAGCAACGTATTGAAAGATATGATTCATCAGTCCCTGAAAGGTGTAAAGAGCGTTAGTTAATCCAAAGGGAATAAAAGTACTCATAATGAACTAAATGAGTCTTGAAAGCAGTCGTGTATGTGTCCGGAGGAAACACCCTTAACTAGTGTAAACGAGCGCGAAGGTCCAATCCAAAGCTCATCCAACATATCTTCCAACAAGGGAATAGGGTATATATATATTTGATGGTCTATTTGTTAAGCCCCCTGTAATCAACACATAGTCTCCATGTGTCATCTTTCTTCTTTACAAGCACTACATGGGATGCGTACGAAGTTGAACTATCTTGGATGATACCTTGGTGTAGCATTTCTTGAATCATATTTTCAATGATGTCCTTCTGTAGAGAATTGTATCTATATGGCCTTTGATTCACTGGATTTACACCTACTTCAACCAGAATTTTTATGGTTAGGCCTATTGATGGTCAAACCCTTCTTTGAATGGAGGCAGCCCAGTTGGTTCAAGGAACATATCAAAAAAATTCAGCTTGTAGTGCTCGCAATGCATGATCATAGGGAGGTTTTGCCTCCCCCATGGATAAATGATAAAATAGAGTTGTGGGTTCCTGAGGAACAATATCTTCAGGAGCATTCTCTGTCTCCCAAAGTTGCAGGAGAGCTACTTGAGGTTCCTGTAGAAGCAACTTGTTTAGACTTTCCCTTTTATCATCTTGCATCCCGACCAAACACTCCCGCTCAAACTTTGCCTCACTCCATTGAGGTTAAACTCCATTACTAGATGGGACAAATCCCACAAGATGGGTCTAAGTGTAGACAACTATTGAATACCCAATACATGGTCACAACATTCAAGTGGAAGTGTCTGTATCTCTGCTGTGAAAGTTGAACCTTACATTCTCCATGTAAAATTACTGCACTTATATTATGTTTGTACATTATTGTCATTTACTACAGCAACTGACATAGGTTTGATCTTCTCCAAATCGCAGTCAATGTCTTTAGCTACCTTGATATCAAGGAAGTTGTGAGTATACTTCCTGGTCAATGAGGATGTGGAGTTTCCTCTTCCCATATTGTCCAACTAGTCGCATACAGTTGAAAGTAGCTGATCCATTCAACGCATTTACTGAAATAGTAGGTGTATTACCTAAATGGTCTGTTGTAGTCTCTTTTATTGTTTTTTTCAACTGTTTCTTCTACTTCTCCTGAATCATCTTCTTCCCTCTCCAGTAAAAATATTTGAGCTCTTTTTTGTTTTAAGTGATGGCCAGGTGTGAAAGGTTTGACACAAAACATACATAGACCTTTGTTTCTCCTCTCTAGAATCTCTTCATAGGAAAACTTTTTAGAGAGTTTGTCTGGGTACTCTTTAGATGTGAAGGATGTTTTGAGGTGTAAACTGGTGGTTTTGGGTTTGGTAGTATAAAAGTGGTGTTTGGGTATTGGTAAATTGTTTGTGTGGTTGGTTTTTGATAACGATTTTCTCACAATCAATTTCCAAACTCAATGCTATCAACACACCAAAACATAAACGTAGATTCAATGTTCATAAAGTAAGAAATTTGCAGCTCAACATAAAATAATCCAAGCTAGATTCTAATAGAGGATGAACACTCTCACAAACAATCTCAAGAACAAGAGAGAAACAATCTAACAAACTTTTCAATGTTGATGATAAATGATCTGTAAAATGAATATCTTCTCCTCTTAAATGACAAATATTCCTCATATACAATTGTAGTCGTTGCTTCAGTCCCTCATCTCTCATTGACCATGTGTACTCCTTATTACCATTCTACCATGTTCTAATATGCTCAAAAAAAACTCTACGTTTTTGTACTTTAACTCCATGTGCTTAGCATCCTTCGAGTACTTGTCATTCTTTGAAAAGAAAACAGCTGCAGAAATATCACAGTAAATTCTCACCAGCCTCTCAATGATGTCGAAATTCCAAATCCCTGAGATAAAGTTTCGCAGCCACAATGCGTGAATTGTGGCCTCAAAGCATGCCACAAATTTGGCCTCTATAGTGGAAGTAGCAACGACAAATTGATTTCCACTTTTCTATGATACTGCTCTCCCAGCTAACAGGAATAAATAGCCAAACGTTGATTTTCTACTATCAACGCATCCAACATAATCTGAATCTAAATATACAATAACTTCTATGTTATCAGATCTCTTGTATGTAAGCATGAACTCTTTGGTGCCTTGCAAGTACCTGAGAACCTTCTTTGCAGCTTTCCAATGGTCAATTCCGGGATTACTTTGATATCGACCTAACATACCAGCAACAAAGCTAATATCTGGTCGAGTACATGTTTGAACATAGTTCAAACTCCCAACCACTGATGCATAGGGAATTCTTTCCATTTCCTTACGCTCCAATTATTTTCTTAAACATTGCATTTTACTGAACTTGTCCCCTTTCTGAATTGGAGTTTTTCCATCAGAGCATTCATCCATTATATATCTATCTAAGATCTTATTGATATTTTCTTCTAAGACAAACTTTAACAATCTTTGTGATCTATCTCGAATAATCTCTATTCCAATCACATAAGATGCCTCATTCATATCTTTCATGTCAAAGTTCTTAGAGAGATATCTCTTTATATCATGTAGCATACCCATATCAGTAGCAGCAAGCAAAATACAATCAACATATAAGACTAAAATCACAAACTTGCTCCCACTGTTCTTTATGTAGATGCATCGATCAACAATGACTTCTACAAATCCAAATGACGTAATGGTATCATTAAATTTCAAATACCATTGTTTGGAAGCCTGTTTTAGTCCATATATTAACTTTTTCAGCTTACCCACCAAATGTTCATTTATGTGGCCACAAACCCTTCAGATTCCATATATACTTCTTCCTCAAGCTCTCCAATTCAGAAAGGTGGTTTTCGCATTCATTTGGTGAAGCTCTAAATCATAATGAGCAACCAAACCCAAAACAATTCTAAGAGAATCTTTCTTTGAAACTGGAGAGAAACTTTCTTTATAATAAACGCCATCCTTTTGAGTGAAACCTTTAGCAACAACGCGAGCTTTGTATCTTTCAATGTTACCTTTTGAGTCACGTTTATTCTTAAAGACCCACTTAGAACCAATGGTCTTGAAACCGTTAGGCAACTCTACTAAGTCCCAAATATTGTTATCACCCATAGATTTTATTTCTTCTTTCGCGGCAATTGACCATTTTTCAAAATTGGCACTTTCCATGGCTTTTCGGAATGTGTTTGGGTCTTCATCATGGCGTAAGTCACATTCACTTTCAACAGCGTAAACCAATGGCAAATCTTCTTTCCCTTACAGATTGACTCAATGGTTCTTGTGGTACATTATCCTCTTCTTGAATAGTGATAGGTTCATTGATTGTACTTTCATCTAGTGGAATTGGTTCATCATCATGTTGTTCCATTGTGTCATTTGACTATACTGAATCACTAGGAATAACAACCTTAGATGGAACTATAGGTGAAGAAACTTCAACCTGAACTTCTTGAATGTCCACCTTTCCTGGTTCACCACTCCCACTAACTTTACCATTTTCAATGAACCTAGCATTCCCCGTTTCAACTATTCTCGTACTATGGTTAAGATAGTAAAATACGTACCCTTTGATTTTTCAGGATAGCCAATGAAGAATCCATTCACAGTCCTAGAATCAAGTTTCTTTCCATGTGGGTTATATGGCTTTACTTCTGCTGGACAACCCTAGACACGTAAATGTCTTAAACTAATTTTTCTTCCCGTCCACAGTTCATAAGGAGTCTTAGGAACTGCCTTACTAGGAACCCGGTTTAACACATACGTTGCAGTCCTTAATGCATATATCCACAACGAAAGGGCTAAAGAATAATTACTTAACACATTCCTAACCATATCCATAAATCACTACAAGAAAACAACGGTTTTGCAACGTCCATATTCGTCACTAAGTCGTCGCAAAACGGCATTTGCATCAACTTTGCGATAAAATCCAAAACGTCGCAAACAACATAACACAAAATAGAAATCGTTGCTAAATCGTCGCAAATTTGCGTCGTTCCCAAAATCGTCGCCAAGTCGACGAAAAATTTCTTTGCTAAATCGACACAAATTTAGCGACGTTTTAGCGAGGAAAAGACCATGATTTTCTGCATCACCTCAAAAGTCGCTATATCGTTGCAAAATGTCCGTCGTTTAGCGCTCAACGCTAAATCGTCGCTAAATATTCGACGCAAAAAAGACACTAAATTTGTGTGGTCTGTAGTCGAAGCTAATTTGACGCACAGTTAGCTACGTTTTTGCGTCAAAATTTTAGCAACAAATTAGCATCGTTTAGCTTTTGTTTGATGCAAATTCAACGCAAAATTAGCGACAATTTTGCATCGAATATTTAGCAACGAATTAGCGTCGTTTTTGTTTTTGCAATGATTTTTAATAATATTGTTTTTTATTTTATAATTAAATTCAGATAAAAAATAAAATTTAAAAATTGAAAATTAAAAATTCAAATAAAAATATTCATTAATCAATATTCAAATATTCAAATATTTTTTAAAATTACAAAAAAAATAGATATCATCATTTCCGAGGTCGAATGCCGGTAGATCCGCATTGGTCGCTTCCGCTGCAACCCGTTGCAATTCCGTCGATTGTTCCTCATTCAGAGGTGGTGGCTGGGCATGTCGTCTGTTGCGTAACGCCTCTGCTAAGGTCCCGTTGTCAACTGCGATGATCTCGAACAACTGATCTAACCCTGAGAGCTCACTTTCCGTCGCTTCTTGTCGTCGTCGCATAGCCTCTATTTCGTTGTTTACGATAGATAACTGAGTCCGCAAGAGAGCAGGATCATCAAAAACACTAGTCCTAGATGATGAAAAACATGCAGTCAGAACATCTTCTATGGAACCAACTCTGAAAACCCGGTTCTTTTTCTTCGGAGCAACCAGAAATAGAAAAATAAAACTTTTAACAATTTTAAACTAAAGTAAACAATAATTTGAAAAAAAATAGACATACCTCTTTATAGATGGTATCCATCTCGTCGACTGTTTAGTCACAAGATTGGACGGAACTACCGCATGGAGATATTTGGGCCAAGTGGGTCTGACGCTCAATAACCTTGGCATTCACATCGTTGTAGACTTTCTCGGACCGCAGGTCTACAAATGTGCCATCCTTCTTCTTGTGGGCCTCGACCATGACTTGCACAATAAGAGGTAGCCGACCTCCATTAGCCTAATTAGAAAATACAAAAAATATTAGATAAACAAATAAAAACTTTTACCAATTATAATTACTAAATAATTTGATAAGTAAATATTACCAATGTTATTCGTTTTGCGGCAAAAGACGTTTGACTCGCAGTGTGCTTAGGTGGTCCGTAACCGTCAGGATCAATGTTCCGTGTCTTAGAACATTGATGTGCTCAAATATAATACCCTAAAAGTACCTAAGCAGTAGCTGCAGTATATTAGGGGTCGAACCACAAAGACTCAAGAATTCACTCAATAGATATTAAGACTCGAATTAAGCTAAGAAAATAAAGTAATGCAGAAAATAAGCAGCAGAATAATAAAAGTTGTGAAATTCAATGGAGGAAAGACGCTAGGCCTAGGGAAATTCGCCGGTGAATCAGAATTGCAGATCAAATAGAATGTCAGGAGGATGTTAAGAACTGTTCTTGAAATTGAAACACAGATATAAAATCAACCAACCGTCGCTGCGAAGATTATCTATGTCTAAACCTAGAATTCCAAATTTCTTTGCAAATCCTAAGAATTCAAACAAGCATTAATGATCAGGTCCAATTGTTCACAAAATCCTAAACCAAATTTCTTTGCGAATAGGTCTCTTGCTCATCTAACACTAGTTCAGGCAATCAATCACACTTTCGTGCCAATCAAACAACCTAAGATCATATTCTAGGTCATGAAGCTAGAATTAGCAGTAATCACAAGTCTAGATGAAGAACTCTATTGAATCTCTTCTATCAATTCATATCAACCTACCAATTCATCAAACACCTTTGAATAACCCTAAACCTAACAAGGAATCTACTCAGACATGATCAATGAAACATAAATCATAGTTGAATAGAATTGCATAAAATAAATCAAGAGTAAACAAGGGTTCAGAATTGTCTCCCACAAAACCCGGAACCAATCTCTCTCAAAGTATTCAAAATAATGATCAAAAACTAGTCTGCCCTCTAAAAGTGGCTGAAAACCCTAAATATAATCCTAAAACACGTTCTGGGCTTAATTGTAAATAATAGGATCCTTTGTGCCAAGTTGTAGACTCTTCAGACTTGTAAAATCACGTGTTTTCCTTTCCTGCAGTCGGTATCGATCGATACCAGGTGGGTGTCGGTCGATACCAGGACTCTGTGCTCGCCAGACTGCACTGTCTTCACGAAAACTGGCATAACTTTTGATCGCACCGTTAGAATGGCCTCAAACTACTTCCAAATGAAAGCTAATCTATTGATCTATCTTGTATCCAAATTTGAGCCCAATCCAACGGTGGGAAGTTATTCAACGAATGCCAAAAAGAAACTCCAGAATGCTCCAATATCTCCAATTATGCTCCAAACGTGCCAAAACCTGAAAAGACTCAAAAAGACTACAAAAACACTAGAAGGACTCTAAAAACAAGACGTATATCATGGCTAAAAATGGGTAAAAACCATGATATATCAACTCCCCCAGACTTAGCATTTGCTTGCCCTCAAGCAAACAGAAAGCTAAACTAGAAAAAGAGGTTTGAAAACACGGAGACTCACCTGTTCTTGAAACATCACAATGACCCTTTTCCCAAGCTTTCCAGATATCACCTAACCAATTTCAGATCTAACCACCATGTACTTCTCCGTAGACAATCGCAGCTTCCCAAACTACACACATTATTTCACAACATCATCCAACCAAACCTTCATTGCCAGTTTCATCACTGTTGCTGATGTTCAGGAACCTTCTAGATTCTTCCTCATGCAATATCATGACCAAGGAACCACCCAAGTTTCATACTTTGGTATTATTTTACTCTCCCCCAGACTTATCTCTTGTATTATTCTCTTGATTTTGGATTTAGCTTCGCATATACAAATCAAGGTTTGAGACGCGAGTATTGATGGTGTTTGCCACCGAATCCCCGGTTCTCCCCTCTCAAAGTATCAAAGGTCTTAGGCGAATAACGGGGTCTCGGGAAATGTTCCTATCCCTCGCTTCAGACCTTTGTGTGATCATTCCTTATCCAAGTAGAAAAGTGGGATCACTGGAAATGTTCCTAGCCCTCTACTCGGCGGAAATCATCTCATCTTTCATGCATCTTCTGTATCAACGTGTGTCAAGGGAGAGGTATACCATAATTTTCAAACACATGGGTTCCTTTGTCAGATATGAATGATGAATCAAGCTCTATAAATACTAACCACAACGATGAAGTGCAATAATTTGGCTCAGGCTTTGGAAGGACTCTGCTGGAGACATGGGTGTCTTCTAGTCAACTGGTCAGTCTTTGGATTTTTCATTAGTCGATCTAGAACTGATTCTGTAACACTGGTCACTCAAAAGCAAGGTCAGAACAATAGATTCAAGAAAAAGATCATAATCTCCAACAGGTTTTGACTCAATAAAACAAATTTTGACTCAAAAACGACTAACTCTAAGAAAAACAAACACAATGTCAGCGACTACCTCCCCCAGACTTAAACAACACTGTCCCCAGTGTTATCTAGTCTAGATTTGGTAAAAGAAATCAAAGGAACAGACTGCGAATGAAACGCAAAGAAGTTACCGTTCGTGTGATGGTCAGTATCGACCGATACAGCCTGGTATCGAGCGATACCAGGTGTTTGTCGACAGAGGCTCCTTTTTCATGGATGTGGTATCGATCGACACTGACTGGTGTCGATCGATACTGCTCGTCTGGACCTGTTTCTCGTGCAGACTCAAGACACAAAATCAGAAATAAAATTGAAATTAAAACTTATATACAGACTCACCAGTGGGTTGCCTCCCACTAAGCGCTTGTTTCATGTCATTAGCTTGACCGTGTCGGGGCTCAGCTATCAGTCAGGATCAGGTCGAGAACTAACCCCGAAGTAAGCTCCACAACCAGACATATCCAACTTCAGGGTTCTGCTCAACATACCCTCCACAACATCCTTTCCTTTCTCTTTTAGCTCTGAAGGGAGGATAACTCTAACCTTAGAGAATGGTTTTGAGGTTCCCTTGCACTTCACCTTATATTCAATTGTATCTCCATCACACTTCTGAGGGGTTAGAGTCACATGGGTAGCACTCTCGATTCTCTTGTTCTTCACCTTCTTCTTTGCCTTAACTGTTTTGATGTCTTTCTTGGTGATGATAGAAAGACCCTCTAAAAGATCTATGACAGATGGCTCATCAATAGGCTCGTCCAACAGATCAATCACCAATGTCTCTCCCGTGACAACAGTGATGCAAGAGACATGTGTGGGAGCTCCTCCAGTAGGAATGGCTTTGTAGGAGACCTTCTTGTCAATGTATGAGAACGAGATTCTCTTACTGGGCGTGTTTATAACTGCACCAACTGTAGCCATGAACGGTCTTCCAAGAATCAAAGGTGTACTAGACATTACACTCATTTCCACAACCTGAAAATTAGTAGGAACCAGACAATCTCCTACTTTAACGAGCAAATCAGGGATTGTACCGTATGGGAGCGAGGTGGAAGAGTTCGCGAATGTAAGAGGCATCTTAGGAGATCGAATATCAGCTCCCAATCTCTCTGCAACTGCCCTTGACATGACATTGACGCTAGACCCTGAGTCAACGAGAGACTCTTTGAAATCAATTTCAGAGATAGAGCATGGAACTGAAAATTTTCCTGGGTCTTCCTTTTTAGTCAACTGCTTCATTGGAGGTGGTGTACTTCTTGCCTTTATGAAGAGTGCCTTAATCTCTTCCTCAGTTTCTCTGCAACCTCGGAAGTAACTAAGCAGAGGGCGATTTTTCACAGCTTCTTCAAATGAAATGTTATTAGGAACATTCCTCACCATCTTCTCAAAAGCAAGCAACTTCTCTGCAGTGATGGGGTTTCTGAGATGTCTTGGTGGCAAAGGATATGGCAATTTAGGCTTGTAGACACGTTCCTCAACAATCCTCGGTGTTTTTGAAATTTTCAGCTCAGTCTGCAAGGGGTATCGATCGAATCTGCTAGTGATGTCGGTCGATACTGGGTTTTTGAGGTGTCCCGTGAAAGCATCTGCACTGGTATCGATCGATACTGGGTGGTGTCGGTCGACATTTGGTCGGTGTCAGTCGATACTGCGTCGGTGTCGGTCGATACTGCGTCGGTGTCGGTCAATACTGCGTCGGTGTCGGTCGATACTGCGTCGGTGTTGGTCGACACTGCGTCGGTGTCGGTTGACACTGACGTATCAGGTTCAAAATCACCTCCTGTGGTGATTGCATTGACGTGTTCATTTTGTGCATGAACCATCTTTCCCTTGACAGCTGCTGAAGTCTGAGTATATTGAGTTTCCAGCGTCTTTTGATGAATTCTAAGAGCTTCAATCTTCCCATCCAGATCTGTGTATATGACATCCATCTTCCCATTAAAATCAACAGTCATCTTCTGCTGTCCCTCAAGGATCTGTTCAAGCATGGATTCCACCTTACTCTCCTGAGTCTTATGCGGCAGAGTCTGGTAAGATGAACTCTCGTAGGCCTTGCTCTGCATCGGTATCTGGGCAAAGGAATTCGCTCCGAAATTAGACTTGAATCCTCCTCGCTGAGCGTTGTTGGTGAAGCCTTGGTTGTTGTTGAACTGATACTGCTGATTCCTAAAACCAGTACCACCAATGTAATTAACATCCTTTGCTTCAACCTCATCTACAATCTCGACCTTATCAGCAAAGTGTACAACCTTCTGCTGCTTGCCCATCAAAAGATTATGCACCGAATTCAATTTCGCATGCACCTCAGCAATCTGTGAACCATCAATGTTCTCGTTCTGCTTATTCCTCTCAAAATCTGCATTCTTGGTACTGTTGCTAGATGCCAAGTTCTCAATCAACACATAAGCGTCCTCGGGATATCTCGTGTTGAAATTACCATTACTCGCAGCATCCAGAGCCATCTGATATCTCCAATCGATCCCTCGGAAGAAAATACCCAGCAACTGAACTTGCGTGAACCCGTGATGCGGACAATCTCTCTGATAGGATTTGAATCTAACCCAAGCAGCCTTAAATGCCTCTGCTGCACCCTGAGAGAATTGGGAGATCTTGTTCCTCAACTCCTCGGATCTTGCATCATCATAAAAGTTGTTTAGGAACGCGTTCTTAGTCTCCTCCCAAGTAGTCAACGAATCAGGAGGCAACTGCTTCAGCCAGTAAGCTGCATCCCCACCAAGAGAGTATGGGAAAAACTTACAGAAGAGGAAATCATAGGACACTCCATTGTACTTGATGCTAGTGACCAAGTCCTCAAACCTCTCAATGTGATCCATAGGGTGTTCATGAGGAAGACCATGAAAAAGATGCTGACCCACAAGAGTGAAGTATGCAGGTTTCAGCTCAAAGTCATTCCTCTGAAACGCTGCTCGATTGGCATAGAACTGATCAGGCCTGTTGTACTCACCAATCGTCCTAGCACGATTAACCACAGCGTTCCCCTCATTCACAACAGCTGGAGAGACAATGATGTTTCCATCTCCATCAAGTCTTTGTCCCCTCTCATTGTACAATTGACATTCATGGTCTCTCAAAGCTCCAACATCATCACGAACCAAAATCAGTGGATTGTTCATCTCTGCTAGCCTCTTTGTTCTCCTGAAACACAAGAGTCAAAAACACGTAAGTAACAAAAAAAATAAAAAATTACGACGAGTATCGACCGATACCAGCTGGGTATCGATCGATGCCGACGAACTTAGTCGAAATTCTAATCTAAAATCTAATGGTGAATTTAGAGTCCCCGGCAACGGCGCCAAAATTTGATGTGCTCAAATATAATACCCTAAAAGTACCTAAGCAGTAGCTGCAGTATATTAGGGATCGAACCACAAAGACTCAAGAATTCACTCAATAGATATTAAGACTCGAATTAAGCTAAACAAATAAAGTAATGCAGAAAATAAGCAGCATAATAATAAAAGTTGTGAAATTCAATGGAGGAAAGACGCTAGGCCTAGGGAAATTCGCCGGTGAATCAGAATTGCAAATCAAATAGAATGTCAGGAGGATGTTAAGCATTGTTCTTGAACTTGAAACACATATATAAAATCAACCAACCGTCGCTGCGAAGATTATCTATGTCTAAACCTAGAATTCCAAATTTCTTTGCAAATCCTAAGAATTCAAACAAGCATTAATGATCAGGTTCAATTGTTCACAAAATCCTAAACCAAAT
The DNA here is from genome assembly GCA_004349715.1 of Crucihimalaya himalaica. NCBI lineage: Eukaryota > Viridiplantae > Streptophyta > Magnoliopsida > Brassicales > Brassicaceae > Crucihimalaya > Crucihimalaya himalaica. The sequence continues at coordinate 498,025 of SMJT01000106.1, read as the reverse complement.
TTCTTTGCGAATAGGTCTCTTGCTCATCTAACACTAGTTCAGGCAATCAATCACACTTTCGTGCCAATCAAACAACCTAAGATCAGATTTTAGGTCATAAAGCTAGAATTAGCAGTAATCACAAGTCTAGATGAAGAACTCTATTGAATCTTTCCTATCAATTCAGATCAACCTAACAATTCATCAAACACCTTTGAATAACCCTAAACCTAACAAGGAATCTACTCAGACATGATCAATGAAATAGAAATCATAGTTGAATAGAATTGCATAAAATAAATCAAGAGTAAACAAGGGTTCAGAATTGTCTCCCACAAAACCCGGAACCAATCTCTCAAAGTATTCAGAATAATGATCAAAAACTAGTCTCCCTCTAAAAGTGGCTGAAAACCCTAAATATAATGATAAAACACGTTCTGGGCTTAATTGTAAATAATAGGATCCTTTGAGCCAAGTTTCGGACTCTTTAAACTTGTAAAATCGCGTGTTTTCCTTTTCTGCAGTCGGTATCGATCGATAGCAGGTGGATGTCGGTCGATACCAGGACTCTGTGCTCGTCAGACTGGACTGTCTTCACAAAAACTGGCATAACTTTTGATCGCACCGTTAGAATGGCCTCAAACCACTTCCAAATGAAAGCTAATCCATTGATCTGTCTTGTATCCAAATTTGAGCTCAATCCAACGGTGGGAAGTTATTCAACGAATGCCAAAAACAAACTCCAGAATGCTCCAATATCTCCAATTATGCTCCAAACGTGCTAAAACCTGAAAAGACTCAAAAAGACCACAAAAACACTAGAAGGATTCTAAAAACAAGACCTATATCATGGCTAAAAACGGGTAAAAACCATGATATATCAAACATCCAGCAGCTACAGCCTGCGAATGAGGATCTTGCCAATACTTAACTAAACCGCGCCAAACATTAGGGTCCATACTCCACGGCATTGCGTCATCGCTCTTATTCTTCCACTCCTTCCAGTTGGAAACCGTCCCAACAAGGCGTTTCAATGCCTTTGCCTCAAAAGCTGGGAGAGCGTTTCCGGTTATACCTTCATCCCAATGCCATTTTTGCTATAAAAAAATTTACCATATTAATTAGAATATTATAGTTAAAGAAAATTTAAAATTTAAAATTTAAAATATGACAAAAATAAATTAAAATTTTACCGCAAACATCTCAAACTAAATATCTTTGATATACCGAGGCGCCTGAAACCAATTGGCATGCGGCTCAACGAAGTAATTTTTGATGCAATCTGCCACGCTCCTATAAACACAATTATTTACGGTAAACATGCATATTAAAATTAATTAATAAAAATTAATTATAAAATTAATTAAATTGTTTCAAATAATTATTAAATTACCAAAATGTGTTAGGAGATCGATTTTTATCCAATCAATCAAGATCACTAGGTCCGGTTGTAGTAGAAGGTTGTTGACCCGAGCTATAAGTGTGTCATAGTTAGTGCTGGAACTAGCACGTCAACTGTTGATGGCGATGCCGGAGGTGGTGGAGGTGGCGGTGACATCTGTGAAGGCGCCCGTACGCTAGCAGACGTAGAAGATCCTAGACGAAACGTACCAGGAATAGATGACGACCAGCCCGCTTGTGATCCCACAAAATCCGCATAATACAGAAGATTATGTCGTCTACTCATCTACAAAAAATAAAAGTAAAAAAATAATTAACATTCTATAATTTCAGTCAAATATAATAAAATTATGTAAAACTAAATATAAACATTTCAATCATATTCTAAATATTCCAATCCTATACTAATATTCTAATCCGAAGCTACATATATTTCTATCCTAAAATAATAATCTATATTTAATTTCTATCCTAAAATAATAAAATAATAAATTAATAAATATTTAAAGTTAAAAAAACATACCTCTTAATTAGGTTTGGAGTGAAGTAGGAGTGAATGGGAGTAATTGAGAGGAATGAGCGAAGTAGAGATATAGTTTGGTGCCGTATATATAGATTTTACGAAGTGGAGATATAGTTTGGTGCTATATCAATAGTGGTTTTCCGCTATCTTTGCGACGAATTAGCGTCGAATCGTCGCAAAATTGGCGCCATTATTTTGGCCAATTTTGAAATTAAATTTAAACTTTTTGAAACATCAAATTTCTGCGTTGTTAATACGAGCTTTGCATCGAATTTGCGACGAATCGACGCTAAATCGTCGCAAAACCATTATATTCCCTTCGATTTCTCGCTAAACCACAACTAAATGGTTATCGGGTTGCGACAATTTATTGTCGATTTCACGCATATTCGTTGCAAATCCATGGCAAAATTTCATAATTCTCTATCAAATTTGATGACACTTCAGAGGATAGGTATATGTATATTACTAATCAAAGTCATTCTTTTAGTATACAGAGAGTTACTAATGTATTTGTTAAATTTTTTTTTTTGGTTTTCTTACAAAACAAGGAGTTAATGTACAAGTATATTTAGTTTAGTATAAACCTTACTTTACATTTTACAAAAACATAATTTGTAGTTAATAAGACTTTATTCCGAGTTAACATGACACACATGACCATATCATTAACGTTTATAGTTGATTCATAAATAAAATTCGCATATAACAACTTTTACAAAAATATTTGCATCGATTTTGCAACGATAGTGTCGAAACTTTGCTAAATCGTCGCAAAGTCGTTGTAACTGTACAAGATTTTGCAAGGAATTAGCGACGATTCGTTGCAACATCTTTGTCACAAAGACATGAAAGTTAAGCGCATTATTTAAAAATTCAGAATAATTTTGCTAATACATTGCAAAACTTTTATAAAGTTAAGAAACTTTAATTCAAGAAATAAATTAAGTTTTCACAAAAAGATTTAGAGTAAAAATTATATTTAATAATAATACATCTCTAGTTGACAAAAAAAAATTATACATTTGCATCTGAAGAGTCTTCATCGGTAGCTTCATCACTTTCATCAAACTCATTGCCATCTTTGTCTTCAGTAATGATGTCATGGACTTGAAAATTATGTGGATCGATAAGTAAGATGTCATCAGTAGTTTGATCTGGCGTTGACTTGTCTCTGCAAAATTCTTGTTGCATTGGCGATTCACCATTAACACCAACAATACAACTTCTAGGATAAACTTTTATAGCTAATAACCATCGTATCCCTGTTTCTCAAACTCGAGGATATGGAATAAAGCTGACTTGTTCTGCATGTGATCCAGGTATGAAAGATTCAAACTTCCGGTATCGCCGTGATGCATTGACATCGACTACGCCAAATTTGTTTAAGCGAACACCTACACCAACAACAGGATGAAACCAATCACATTTGAATAATGTGCATTTTAAGTTGATTATTCCTAGGTTTTCAACTTCAATTATGTATGTCAGTATCCCGTAAACGTCTAAGTCACCCTTCACATAAATCCCATAATTCGCGGTTGATCTATCGCTCCCGTGTTCTTGTGTATGAAACTCATATCCTTGAGTAAAATACATAGGTGCAATCGTGATCTTTCCAACCAAGCATTAAATCAACTCTCGAAACCAAATTGGATATGATCTATCATCATATTCCACCTATATATCATGTAAATCATGTCGTTATATTGAATCCAAGCAAAACATCGATACTTCCATGTCTAAAATTTTATATATATAAAAATAAATCATATATACGTACTTGTGCCTTTAACCATGAGGCAAAATCGCGATCTTCAAGCTTTACAAATTGATCAGACGTTATATCAGGATATGTTTCTTCTACTTGACACTTGAATAACCTGAGATGAAAATTTAAAAACTTTAAAAAATAAATAAATCACTAATATATATCTGTATAACGTCTATCTTTTAAATGGTCTCACGAATTCGCAGTTTGTGAGAATATATGTATGTACGCTATGACGATCTTTATCATTCCTCCACCATTTTTCCTACAATCTTCCACTAAGTTGGCCTATAGGTGAAAAGATGTCTGGTACTCCCTCTACAGCGTAAGTTGGTGCAACACCACCGTCATCGTACCATCTTGTTGCTTTTTTGCGTGTTCGAACCATAGATGCAAAGTAGTATGATGAGAAGTGTGATGTTTCTTAAGTTAAACTCCCAGCAACTATTGAGCCTTCAACCTTTGCAAGGTTTTTTGCCTTCCCCTTTAAATGTCCCATGAAACGTTCAAAAGGATACATCCAACGAAACTGAACAGGTCCTCCTAGTGCAGCTTCAAAAGGGAGATGGATAGAGAGATGTTCCATAACATCAAAAAAGGACGGAGGAAATATCTTCTCTAAGTTGCACAACAATATTGCAATGTTGTCAGACAACCTATATGTCGGAACAAGGGCTTTCCCATTGTTTGTAAAGTGCAAATCACTTCTCGAACATATATCAGGCAAGTCCTGTCTAGACTTTATGTTTTCTTTAGTTTTTCCTTGCACGTTCAGAACTGTGTGCATTATGTTCTCAAAAAGGTTTTTCTCGATATGCATCACATCAAGGTTATGTCTCAACAAATGATCTTTCCAATAAGGAAGATCCCAGAATATGTTTTTTTTATGCCAATTATGATGCTCGCCATATCCATCGGGCATGTTAGCTGGAATGTGCAGTAACCCCCCCCCCCCCGATAAGCTGTTTCTTGGGCCGTAATGGTCAATTTGTGCAAACAAATCTTCTCCAATTAGATACGGTGGTGGTGGGGCACATACAACTTTGTTCTTTGTGAACAACTTCTTCTTTCTCCGGTATGGATGGTTGATTGGGAGAAACCAGCGGTGGCAATCAAACCAACTTGTTTTCCGTCTATATTTCAATTGAAACGCATCTATACGATTAAGACAATATGGACATGACAACCTTCCATGCGTAGTCTAACCTGATAGCATTCCATAAGCTGGAAAGTCACTTATTGTCCACATAAGCATTGCACGCATTGTAAAGTTCTTTTTCCTTGAGATATCATATCTACGAACACATGTATACCACAATTTCTTTAACTCATATATTAGTGGTTGTAAGGCGTTAAAATTACTATGCACATATCTGGGGGAAGGCTGTAAGGCGTTAAAATTACTGGCCACAAAGAGTATTGCCTTCCAGACATACCAAATGGACTAAATCCATCAGTGCAAAGACCAAGATACACATTCCAAATATTGATGAGTGTACCGTCTGAAAGTGTTTCCAAGCTTTTGCATCAGACGGATGAGTTATCTCCCCATTTGTGGATGAATGTTCTGCATGCCATCTCATCGATGCAGCTGTCCTTTCTGATTGATATAATCGTTTCAGCCTATATGTTATTGGGAGGTACCTCATCTTTTGGTACGATACCTTATTTCGCCCAGTACCTTGCGGTTTGTATTTCGGCTTTTGGCAAAATATACACTCCTGCAGCTTATCATCATCTTTCCAAAAAATCATACAATTATCAATGCAAACATCAATCATCTCCGATGATAACCCTAGACTGTAGGCCAATTTCTGGATTTTATAGTATGACTATGCAGAATGATTATCTTCTGGCAAATACTTTTTGAACACCTCTGCCACGCTATCCATGCAAATCTCAGATAAGTTATGATCAGTTTTAATGTTCATCAACCTAGATGACAATGATAACTTAGACAACCAGTATCTACATCCTTCGTAGATTGGTTAATTTGAAAAGTATAACATATCATAAAACTGTTTTGCATCTATGTTTGGTTCCTCATAATCATTATTTTCTGTTAATGATGTTATTGTCTCATGGAATGCATCTGTAACCATGTCATGAAATCTATTCTGATCTCCACCCACATTCTGATGAGTACCGTATTGATGATAATCCTCATGATCATGCAAAATATTAGGTTCATCGTCCACATCTACATAATTACTACTATTACCTCTTTCATAATTATAACATTGACCATAACCCTCTCCATGTTGAAACCAAATAAAATATTGTGCCATAAACCCTCTACTATAGACATGCATTTACCGTTTCAGTATTAATATATGATTTATTTTTACACTTCCGACAAAGACAATACATCATACTGGTTTCCATGGTCGTCGGCATATTTCTCGCTTGATACATGAATATTTGAAGACCTTCCACGAATTCGTTCGTCACCACTCTTTCAGAATCTTTATGCATATACATCCATCTTCGGAGTTCGTATATATCACCTCCACTAGACATCCTTCAAAAAATGAAAGTTTTTTTACTGTTTTATGTGTTTTTTTTTGTGATATGTTGTTTTTTTCTTATACAATATAAGTGAAGGAATGAGACTTTATATAGGATATTTTATAGAAATTTGTAAGGATATGTTGTTCTATTGCAACAAATTTGCAACATTAAAAATTTATGACGTTTTAGCGCCGATTTACAGACGAATTTGCAACACTTTTTCCGTTGCAAAAAACCAGTACAGCAACCTGAAAACGTGTTTTTAACCACTTTTGGCCGTCGATTTCATGGATTTAGCGTCGATTTCTTATGTGTTAAATCGTCGCAAAGTTACATGGATTTAGCGTCGATTTCTTATGTTATTGCTAAATCGCCGCAACGTTGTCCACTACATCATTCTGGTGAGGTGTACCAGGCATTGAATAATGCGTACAAATGCCTCTACTTTAAAGTAGATTTGCAAATGGACCAGGATATTGTCCACTTTCAGTTAATTTTACAAACTCACCACCTCTATCAGATCTCACTATCTTTACCTTTCTATCTAATTGCCTTTGTACTTCATCAATGAAAACCTCTTGGATATTCACAGATTTAGACTTTTCATGCAGTAGATAATTAAGTAAATCCAAAACATGAGTAATCATCAATAAAAGTGATAAAGTATTTTTCACCACTCCAAGATGGAGCATCGAATGGGCCACATATATCAGTGTGTATTAACTCAAGAAGTTAAGTACTTCTTGTGGCTGGTTTCTTTACAAAGTGTTTAGTCTGCTTTCTTTTAATCACTACAAGAAAACAGGGTATTTGCGTTGTTTTTTTGCGTCGAATTAATTATGTCGCTAAAAAGCGTCGGCGTAGCAACGTTTTTGCGACGAATATTAAAATCGTCGCTAAATCGACGCTAATTTGCGACGTGTTAATTCGTTACAAAATGGTTGCAAATTTGCGACGATTTAGCAACGTATTTATTCTTTTTTGCAACGATTTTGCGACGATTTAGCAAGACCATGAAAAATCGTCGCAAAATCGTTGCAAATTTGCGACGATCTAGCAACGTATTTATTTGTTTTAATTCGTTGCAAAATCATTGCAAAATAGCAACGATTTAGCGACGATTTTAAGTAGTTAAAAACACGTTTTTAGGTTGTTGTACTGATTTTTTGCGACGGAAAAAAGTGTTGCAATTTCGTCTGTAAATCGACGCTAAAACGTCACAAATTTTTAATGTTGCAAATTCGTTGCAATAAAAAGTGGTCTAATCCTTGCAAAATTGTTGCAAAATCCTTGCAAATTTCTATAAAATTGCCTATATAAAGCTTCCTTCCTTCACTTATTTTCGATAAGAAAAAAAAAATAACAAATCACCAAAAAAAAAACACATAAAACAGTAAAAAAACTTTTATTTTGAAGGATGTCTAGTGGAGGTGATATATACGAACTCCGAAGATGGATGTATATGCATAAAGATTCTGAAGGAGTGGTGACGAACGAATTCGTGGAAGGTCTTCAAATATTCATGTATCAGGCGAGAAATATACCGACGACCATGGAAACCGGTATGATGTATTGTCCTTGTCGGAAGTGTAAAAATAAATCATATATTAATACTGAGACGGTGGAAAAGCATGTCTATAGTAGAGGGTTTATGTTATGCCGCAGTATTTTATTTGGTTTCAACATGGAGAGGGTTATGGTCAGTGTTATAATTATGAAAGGGGTAGTAGTTAGTAATTATGTAGATGTGGATGATGAACCTAATATTTTGCATGATCATGAGGATTATCATCAATACGGTAGTCAACAGAATGTGGGTGGGATCAGAATAGGTTTCATGACATGGTTACAGATGCATTCCATGAGACAATAACATCATTAACGGAAAATAATGATTATGAGGAACCAAACATAGATGCAAAATAGTTTTATGATATGTTAGATGCTGCAAATCAACCAATCTACGAAGGATGTAGAGACGGGTTATCTAAGTTATCATTGGATCTAGGTTGATGAACATTAAAACTGATCATAACTTATCTGAGATTTGCATGGATAGCGTGGCAGAGGTCTTCAAAGAGTATTTGCCAGAAGATAATCATTCTGCAGATCAGAATAGGTTTCATGACATGGTTACAGATGCATTCCATGAGACAATAACATCATTAACGGAAAATAATGATTATGAGGAACCAAACATAGATGCAAAATAGTTTTATGATATGTTAGATGCTGCAAATCAACCAATCTACGAAGGATGTAGAGACGGGTTATCTAAGTTATCATTGGCATCTAGGTTGATGAACATTAAAACTGATCATAACTTATCTGAGATTTGCATGGATAGCGTGGCAGAGGTCTTCAAAAGAGTATTTGCCAGAAGATAATCATTCTGCAAAGTCTTACTATGAAATCCAAAAATTGGTCTACAGTCTAGGGTTACCATGGAGATGTTTGATGTTTGCATTGATAATTGTTGATTTTTTAGAAGATGATGATAAGTGCAGTAATGTAGATTTTGCAAAGCT
>SMJT01000106.1:386045-489287 GCA_004349715.1 Crucihimalaya himalaica | reverse complement strand
GAAGGTATATCTAGTTATCATTGGCATCTAGGTTGATGAACATTAAAACTGTCATAACTTATCTGAGATTTGCTCTGATAGCGTGGCAGAGGTCTTCAAAGAGTATTTGCAGAAGATAATCATTCTGCAGATCAGAATAGGTTTCATGACATGGTTACAGATGCATTCCATGAGACAATAACATCATTAACGGAAAAATAATGATTATGAGGAACCCAACATAGATGCAAAATAGTTTTATGATATGTTAGATTGCTGCAAATCAACCAATCTACGAAGGATGTAGAGACGGGTTATCTAAGTTATCATTGGCATCTAGGTTGTGATGAACATTAAAACTGATCATAACTTATCTGAGATTTGCATGGATAGCGTGGCAGAGGTCTTCAACAAGTATTTGCAGAAGATAATCATTCTGCAAAAGTCTTACTATGAAAATCCAAAAATTGGCTACCAGTCTAGGTTGACCATCGGAGATGATTGATGTTTGCATTGATAATTGTATGATTTTTTAGAAAGATGATGATAAGTGCAGTAATGTAGATTTTGCCAAAAGCTGAGATACAACCGCAAGGTACTGGGCGAAATAACGTACCGTACCAAAGGATTGTGTACCTCCCAATAACAGATAGGCTGAACGATTATATCAATCAGAAAGGACAGATGCATCGATGAGATGCATGCAGACATTCATCACAAATGGGGAGATAACTCATCCGTCTGATGCAAAAGCTTGGAAACACTTTCAGACGGTACACTCATTCTTTTGCTAGAAATATTCGCCACCATGGGTATTCTCATTGGTCCTTCTTGCACTGATGGATTTAGTCCATTTGGTATGTCTTGGAAGCAATATTCTTTCGTGGCCAGTAATTTTAACGCCTTACACCTTCCCCCAGAATATGTGCATGGAAAGAAAATTCTATTCTGAGTATTTTAGTACCTGTCTCTAAAACATCAAGCGGTCGCTTGTGTTTCTTTGGCCACAATTATGATGAGTTGAAAGCAATTATGGTATTACAGGTGTTCCGTACATATGATATCTCAAGGAAATAGAATTTTACGATGCGTGCAGTGCTTATGTGGACCCAAAGTGACTTTCCAGCTTTATGGAATGCCATCGGGTGGACTACGCATGAAGGTTGTGCATGTCCAGTATTGTCTTAATCGTACGGATGCGTTTCAATTGAAAGAATGGAGGGAAAAAGTTGGTTGATGTCACCGCGGTTTCTCCAATCAACCATCCTTACAGGAGAAACAAGAAGTTGTTCAGGAAGAAGATTTGTATTGCGCAAATTTGATCATTCGTGCCCAAGAACAGCTTATCGGGAGGGGGGGGGGGGTAATGCACATTCAAGCTACATGCGCTGACGGATATGGTGATCATCATAATTTGGCATAAGGAAAAGCATATTCTGGAAACCTTCTTTATTGGAAAGATCATCTTTTTGAGACATAACCTTGATGTGATGCATATCGAGAAAAACTTTTTCAAGCACATAATGCACACAGTTCTGAACGTGCAAGGAAGAACTAAAGACAACATAAAGTCTAGACAGGACTTGCCTGATATTGTTCAAGAAGTGATTTGCACCTTACAAAACAATGGGAAAGCCCCTATTCTGACATATCGGTTGTCTGCAAATGCAAAGGCAGGTTGTTCGATTGCGGCAACATCAGCCGTCAACTTTCTTGATGGGTACGTTTCAAAACTATCTAAATGCGTGAGCAAGGTCAAAAGTTTCAGGTATGAAAAGTCATGATTGTCATGTGTTTATGCAACGACTAATACCTTTCGCATTTGCGGAGCTTCTACCCAAAAATATACATGAATCAATTTGCTTGTAATTACAATTAATTTTAAATTAATTTTATTTTATTTTATTTAATTTTTATTTTATTTTATTTAATTTATTTAAGTTTGATAGAAATTTTAGTTGACTAATTATTAATTTATCATGGTTTACAGGAATAGGAGCGTTTTTTAGAGATTTATGTAACGAACTCTTACAGAGGATGAAATTCAACATCTGGATGACAACATTTGCAATATTGTTGTGCAACTTAGAGAAGATATCCTCCGTCATTTTTTGATGTTATGGAACATCTCCCTATCCATCTCCCTTATGAAGCTGCACTAGGAGGACCTGTTCAGTTTCGTTGGATGTTATCTTTTTGAACGTTTCATGGACATTTAAAAGGAAGGCATAAAACCTTGCAAAGGTTGAAGGCTCAATAGTTGCTGGGAGTTTAACTGAGAAACATCACACTTCTCTTATACTACTTTGCACCTACGGTTCGAAACGCAAAAGAGCAACAAGACGGTACGATGACTGTGGTGTTGCACCAACTTACGCTGTAGAGGGAGTACCAGACATTTCTTTCACCTATAGGTCAGACTTAGTGGAAGATTGCAGGAAGTCTGGTGGACGAATGATAAAGATCGTCATAGAGCACATACGTATATTCTCACAAACTGCGAATTCGTTAGACCATTTGAAAGGTAGACGTTATACAGATATATATATTAGCTAGTTACTGATTTATTTATTTAAAAAAGTTTTTTAAATTTTCATCTCAGGCCTATTCAAGTGTCAAGTAGAAGTAGCATATCCTGATATAACGTATATATATATCAGGATATATAGACCCATGGTTTAAGATCGCGATTTTGACCCATGGTTAAAGGCACAAGTACGTATATTATATATATATATATGATATTTATATAATATATAAAATTTAGACATGGAAGTATCGATGTTTGGTTGGATTCATATAACGACATGATTTACATGATATATAGGTGGAATATGATGATAGATCATATCCAATTTGGTTTCGAGAGTTGATTTAATGCATGGTTGGAAAGATCACGATTGCACCTATGTATTTTACTCAAGGATGATGATTTCATACCACAAGAACACGGGAGCCATAGATCAACCGCTAATTATGGGATTTTTGTGAAGGGTGACTTAGACTTTTAGGATATTGACAGACATAATTGAAGTTGAATACCAGGAACAATCAAACTTAAAATGCACATTACTCAAATGTGATTGGTTTGATCATGTTGTTGGTGTAGGTGTTCGCTTAAACAAATTTGGCGTAGTCGATGTCAATGCATCACGGCATATACCGAAAGTTTGAACCTTTCCATACTTGGATCACATGCAGAACAAGTCAGCTTTATTCTATATCCTCGAGTTCGAGAAACAGGGATACGATGGTTATCAGCTATAAAAGTTTATCCTAGAGGTCGTCTTGTTTGTCTTAATGGTGAATCGCCAATGCAACAAGAATTTTGCAGAGATATTTCAACGCCAGATCAAACTACTGATGACATCTTACTTATCGATCCGCATAATTTCAAGTTGAAGATTAGTTGAAGATAACATTACTGAAGACGAAGATGGCAATGAGTTTGATGAAAGTGATGAAGCTACCGATGAAGACTCCTCAGATGAAAATGATCTAATTTTTTTTTTCTCAACTCGAGATGTATTATTATTAAATATTATTTACTCTAAATATTTTTGTGAAAACTTTAACAAAATTTGTAATAGCAAAATAATTCAGAAATTTTAACAAAATATTTTTTAATAAACTTTAACAAAAATTTGTTTAACAAACTTTAACAAAAATGTAATAGCAAACTTTAACATAAATTTTTAACAAAAAAATATTTTTAATAGCAAAAAACTTTGCAATTAAAATAGCAACGAATCGTCTTAATTCATTGCAATTTCGTGGCAAACTGTGAAAATATTAAATAATATTTACGATTTGCGACGATTTAGCGAGGAATCGACGCTAAATCGTCGCAAAATCTCGTTACTGAGGTTTGCCGACGATTTAGCAAGGAATCGACGCTTAACTCGTCACAAACCCTCCGTACAAGATTTGCCCGAACGATTTGCGTCGATTCCTCGCTAAATCGTCGCAATATTGGCGCAGAAAATTGAGTTTCAAAAAATTTTAAATTATTTTCGGAAAACGGTCAAAATAAAAGCGCCAATTTTGCGACAGTATTGCGAAGAATCGTCGCAAAATTGGCGCATTTCCACTATTGGTCAAAATTTCGGCTGCAAAAATTAGCAAACGAATTTGCTGTCGATTTTGCGACGGACACAAAATCTATATATACAACGCCAAAACTTTTTTTTCACTTCGTTCATTCCTCTCATTCCCTCTCTCTCATTCACTCACTCTCCAATCCTTCTTTATTTCTCAATCCTTCAATTTAAAGGTAATGTTTTGTAATTTTAAACATTTAAACATTTATTATTTTAGGAATAGAAATATATGTAGTTAGGATTAGAATATTAGTATAGGATTGGAATATTTAAGAAAGGATTAGAATGTTTATATTTGGTTTGAAATATTATTAATTGAATATTTAGAATAAGATTGGAATATTTAGAATAGGATTGAATTGTTTAAATTTTGATTTTAACATAATTTTATTATATTTGACTAATTAATTTAATGTTATATTTTATTATATTAATTAATGTTTAAAAAAAAAAAATTTAGATGAGTAGACGACATAATCCCTCCACATTATTGCGGATTTGTTGGAATCACAGAGCGGGGCCCGTCTTCATCTCCGGGTGCATCTCGTCTAGGATCTTCTACGTCCGCTAGCGTACGGGCGCCTTCACAGATAGTCATGTCACCACCACCTCCGGCATCACCACCACCACCTGCTGATGTACCAGTTCCTGCACCACCTAACCATGACACACTTATCGCTCGGGTCAACAGCCTTCTACGACAACCGGAACATAGTGATCTTGATCGATTGGATAAAAATCGACCTCCTAACACATTTTGGTAATTTAATAATTATTTAAAATAATTTTAATAATTTTATAATATATTTTTATTAATAATTTTTTTTATATGCAGGTTTACCGTAGATAATCGTGTTAATAGGAGCGTCGCAGATTGCATCAAGAATTACTTCGTCGAGCCGCATGCCAATTGGTCTCAGGCGCCTCGGTATATCAAAGATATTTGGTTCAAGATGTTTGCGGTAAAAGTTTTAATTTATTTTTCTCGTATTTTAAATTTTAAATTTATTTACTACGATATTTTATTTAATTTGTTAATTTTTTTTGTAGCAAAAATGGCATTGGGATGAAGGTATAATCGGAGACGTTCTCCGAGCTTTTGAGGCAAAGACATTGAAACGCCTTGCTGGGACGGTTTCCAACTGGAAGAAGGAGTGGAAGAATAAGGGCGATGACGCAATGCCGCGGAGTATGGATCCTACTGTTTGGCGCGGTTTGGTTAAGTATAGGGAAGATCCTCATTCGCAGTCAGTAGCCGCTGGATGTTCTAAGGCACAGAACTTTGATCCTGACGGTTACAGACCACCTAAGCACACTGCGGGTCAGACGTCGTTTGCCGCAAAACGAATAACATTGGTAATATTTAATTATCAAATTATAGTAATTATAATTGGTAAAAGTTTTATTTGTTTATCTAATATTTTTTGTATTTTCTAATAAGGCTAATGGAGGTCAGCTACCTCCTATTGTGCAAGTCATGGTCGAGACCCACAAGAAGAAGGATGGCACATTTGTAGACTCACGGTCCGAGAGGGTCTACAACGATGTGAATGTTAGGGTTCTTGAGCGTCAGACCCAGCTGACCTAGACATCTCCAGGCGGTAGTTCCGTTCAATCTTGTGATTTAACCGTCGACGAGATGGATACCTTTTATAAAGAGGTATGTCTATTTTGTTTTGAAAAATTATTGTTTACTTTAATATAAAATTGTTAATTACAAGTTTTATTTTTTTTATTTCAGGTTGCTCCGAAGAAGAAGAACCGGGTTTTCGGAGTTGGTTCCATAGAAGATGTTCCGGCGGCATGTTCTTCATCATCTAGGACTCGTGTTTATGACGATCCTGCTCTCTTGCGGACTCAGTTATCCCTCGCGAATAACGAAATAGAAGCTATGCGACGACGACAAGAAGCGACGGAACGTGAGCTCTCAGGGTTAGATCAGCTGTTCGAGATCATCGCAGTTGACAACCCGGTCTTAGCAGAGGCGTTACGCAACAGACGACATGCCCAGCCACCACCTCCGAATGAGGACCAATCGACGGAATTGCAACGGGCTGCAGCGGAAGCGGCCAATGCGGATCTACCGGCGTTCGACCTAGAAACGACGCTGATATTTAGTTTTTTTTTTTGTAATCTTAAAACATATTTTAATATTGATAAAAAATATTTTTATTTAAATTTTTAATTTTCAATTTTCGTTTTTTATTAATTATTGATTATTAATTATCAAAAATTTAATAAAAAAAATTATTTAAAAATCGTTGCATAAACAAAAACGATGCTAATTCGTTGCTAAAGTATTCGATGCAAAATCGTCGCTATTTTTGCGTCGAATTAGCATCGAATAAAACCCAATCGTTGCAAAATCGTCGCTATTTTTTGCGACGATTTAGCGGCAAGAGTATGACGATGCAAATTTTGTAACGATTTAGCGACGTTTAAGGTTTTTCAAAAAATCGTGGTGATTTCGTCGCTAAATCGTCACTAACTTTGCGTCGATTTAGCGACGTCGTTTTGCGTCGATTTTGCGACGATTTTGGTGGCAACGCAAATTTGCGTCGATTTCTATTTTGCGTCACGCTGTTTGCGACGTTTTGGATTTCGTCGCAAAGTTGACGCAAACTCTGTTTTGCAACGATTTAGCGACGATTATGGACGTTGCAAAACGTCTGTTTTCTTGTAGTGAATGCAGTCTATACACACATCTAAGTCACTTATATCCAACCGAGGAAGAATTTCATTCTTTACCAACCTCATAATCCTTTCTTTGGAAATCTGACATAATATTTGATGCCACAAGAAATCTGAATTTTCATTAGATGCACTGCGTTTAATACCTTGATTTTCTTTATTAAACAAGGATTCAGAAAATTTTGAATCAAGATTGAACCAAAAAAGTGAATCAAACAAAGTATCACTTCCATAAAGGTAATCATTTATGTACAAAGAGAAAACATCATGTCCAATCCTAAAATCAAAACCTAAATTGTCCAATCTACCTACGGAAACAAGATTTCTAGCACACTCATATACATAGAGACACCCTTCAAGATCTATATGACATCCAGTGTCTAAGATCAACTTATAAGTCCCAATGCCTTCAATTTGTGCCTTCATCCGTTTTCCCATGAACAAGAACTGTTCAGCTCCTCTTATGGGCTGAATCGAATTGAATCCCTGTTTAATATGGGACACATGAGTAGTAGCATCAGTATCTAATCACTAAATATTTATAGGCACTTCAATAAGATTTAATTCAGAGCAAACATAAACATGTTACGTACCGTTCTTATCAAACCAAGCATTTCTTTCCAGACAATCTTTCATGAAAACTCCCATTTTCTTGCAAAAGAAACATTTCCTTTCCTTATGGATTTGACTTTTGGGTCCTTTCATGTAAGTTTTATCCTTTATCTTATCTTTTCTACTTGGTTTTCCTTTACTGCTACTAGCACTTCCGAAACTCACGAGATTAGCAATATGATCCTTCATTTTTTTTATTCTCCATTCCTCTTGAACCAGCATAGCTTTTAATTCTTTAAAGTCCTATTTATCTTTAATGGTGTTGTAATTCACCTGGAACTGGCTAAACTCAAAAGGTAGGGAGTTCATGATGAATTGGACCAAGAAATGCTCGTGAACTTCCATCCTCAAGGTTGATAACCTTGCTGCCAAGTTAGATATGTGGGTCACATGATCATGAATTGGCTGAGACCAATCAAACTTTTTCGTAGTAATCTCACTCATGAGGCTTCCTACAATCGACTTATTAGCCAAATCTGATTGTAAACACTCTTTGATTTTCTCTATGAATTCCCTTGCTTTCTTTTTCTTAAGCGTAGATAGCCTAACACTTTCGGCCAGGGTCATCCTCATGAGGTTCAAACTCAGCCTGTTAGATCTCTCCCAAGTCTTCATAAAAGATTTTTCTGTTTCGGAGCTCTTTTCCGTTGTGGTTGAAGGTTCCTCATCTGTTTGTATTGCAAGGTCCAAAGCCATTACACCGAATGCAAACCAGATCTATTATGACCATTCTCCGTAATTCAGCCCATTGAACTTTACGACTGAAGTAGCGGATGCATAAAAATTTGATGAAACTGCAAGCATTCACACATGCTTACCTATTAGTGCTTTGAAACTTTTATGCAGATTCTAGAGGTCTAACTTAAAGCATGTATTTAAACAACTTTTCAGTAATACTTAAAAACAAGCACTTTCAACGATGCTAGTTTTTATACTTTTACAATTAATCAAATCACACACATAAATCAAATAAACATGTTACCTTTCGGTATAAATTTTATTGATTATAGTGGAAATGATTAATATTATTAACTATATTCAATGATTCATCTTTGGGTGATCTCCAAGAATAGGGATAATAAAATTAATTGATCAAATCAAAACTTTAATGTCATGTTTACCATCTCTTTGATCATGATCAATTAATAAATCTTTTATTTTTTAATATTTACATGTAATATAACAAAGCCAATTTAGTGACTAACAAGTTACATACAATATAAACATCAAAAATTTAATAGGTATAATTTTTATTATATTGTGTTAATATTTCATAACACAATAACCCTCAATAAAATGTAGCGGAAGCATTGTACTATTATTCTATAAAGCCATATCTATATGTGATACAACAAACATATTTTCGTTTTTGTTTTCACAAATTGATATCTAAAAATTACGTCTGATTTTTCACACTAATTGTGACTTTTCAAACATGCAACACGCAATAATTAACCGTCTCAAAACAAAAAAAAAACCCCGAATCTATCAATTATGAACATGATTCTACGTGAATCATCATGCACACACATTCAACGTGAATTTCAATTAATTCTAAAGTGTCATGATCATACACCAGCCAAACGTGTATATATAGAATCGCACTTCTTATTATATGCAACTTTAACAACAATTCATTCATAGAATCCAGTCGTTTATTTATGTGCATCATAATTAAAAGTATTCGTACGATCATATTGCACACTAAATTTCCAGAATTCATTACGAACCATTAAGCACTCGTTACCGACATGTCGTACGTTTAAATATGGTGAATTAATAAATCTAGTTTGGTCTGCTTAACTTTTTATGATTTCTATTATTAAATCTATTTTCCAAAATCATTTAGATTTATATTAATTCAACCATAAACACTTTTTTATATAAGAAGAAAGACTAACCTTGATCCAAACTTGATATGACTTGTTATGGAATCAAACTTTAATTGATTTCTTCTTTCCTTAACCTTTTTCTTAATTGATTCTTTGATGGACAAAAATCAAATCTTTCTTTATGTGACTTTTGTTTTCTTACAAGTTTTTAATGTCTCACACTTTTCTTAGTTATCTCTAATATATAATATTAGAGATATCATGAAAAGACATGTTGCTTTGGCAACAGTCACATCCTTTACTCACATACATATATATGTAATTATATTTAATTTTGTATATTTATCATTTATGAAAGATGTTCATAAATATAATATGGTAAAAAAAGATAAAGGGATTATCAATACACCCGAACTCAAAGTATACGTTATTAAGACTAAAAAGCTCATAATTGATTAGGTTAAACTCAATTATTTAGAAAAGAAAATAAACGACGTTTTGTTTTCCCTTCAAGACATCACAGATCACGAATCACGACCATCTCGATTCAATAACAAAAAAATTTATATTCATCTATTGCAATTTAAGGTAAGTTTTAATCGATCATGCTTTTAGTCTTAGAATTACATAATTATTTTGTAATGAGTTTAATGCAAAAAAACCATCAAAATTGTCCGTTTTTACAACTTAATGCTCCAACTAAAATAAATGCAAATCAATACCCTAAACTGAAAAGTCACCCGCAATATAACCGTAAATTCAAAAGTATATGTAATATAACCCTCGACGTTATATCAATGTTATATCAGTGACGGAAGTCTAAACTCACCGTTTTAAAAATCAACTTCACGTTGTTTTAACTATTTTAGTTTATTTATTTATTTAAAACTAATAAATAAATGAATTAAAAGAAAAATCGCCACTCGATTTTCTTCTTCTCTTTCTTCTTCCTCTTCTTCTTCTTCTTCTTTTTCTTATTCTCCTCCGGATCATGGTACTAATCTACTAATAAAGTTTTCGTTTAATCTACTCATCTAATTACCTTATTCACATTATTCGTTGAATTATTTTAGCTTTTGGGCTTAAAGGAGCAGACCAAATAAATCAATTTTTTGGGACCAAGATCAAGGCTTTGTGAAGGTTTGATTGACGTGTCGCTTTGCTCTTCCGATAAACCCCGATTTCAAAACTGAAATAGAAACCACTTTCAAATTTTTAAAAATCGAGCAACCAAATCTTTGATTCAACAAACGTGGTAACAAAAAGAAAATCGAAACTTTGTGATTGTTTTTAGAATGAGTTTGTTGCTGCGACAGTGGTTTGATACGGTACTCGTTCTTACACAGCTCATCTATGGAGCTTTGTGTTGGGGAAGAAGGTCATTAAGCACGGGAAAGGATGAGAAGAAGAAGCTGAATTTAGTAGAAGAATTAAATTTCTCTCAAACCCATAAATATTAAAACTATATGTCGTTTTTAGATGGTAAAATGACATTAAGTTGGGGTAATGGTTATTAAAACTACATGTAGTTTTTTTTATTTTCCGTCTGTGATGTTAACGATGTTTCTCGATGTCAAGTCATGGTGATTTCTCAGTTTACAGCATTTTTTTTAGTTGAAAAGTTAACTTGCAAAAACAGACGATTTTAATGGTTTTTTTGCATTAAACCTTTTATATTTGATTTCATTGTTTATTTGTTTTGGTTATTTGATTTCATCTTTTACAGCTGAATTTCGTTTCTTCTTTCTATGTGGATGCAATGGCTCTTTTTCTAACACGTGGGTATTCAAGCATTTGTTTTTTAGTGCATCTACACACAGCCCTGTCTACACATATTTCAGATTTCCAGATGAAATTGTTTTTTTAGTTATGATTTGTGTGGGAATGATAAAAGATTGAGAAAAAAAAAAGAAATCGAAAAATTTGTAGAAAGTCAAATAGGAGCTTTAGATAAGTTTGTTAAAAAAAAACCACAGTTAGTGCAAGTTCTAGTGTTGATCCTAGTCAGAATCCTAATAATCATTCAAACGAAAAAATAGATGATAGGATGAATGAGCCTCATAAAAATTGTATCAAATCTAAACATTTCTCCTTTTGTATCTATATTTCTAGATATTGGAATAATGTTGACAATAAATCAAGACATTTGTTGATTGAAAAATAACTAAAAAGAGAGATGGATTTTGAGTTTTCTATTGATAATAAAACTAAAATGCATTTTGCATATATGCATTATTTAAGAAAGTTGTGTAACGGGGAGATTCATGGTGGAAAGTGGCTGGTTACTCAAAGCATGTGGATAAAGTGTATTGTTTTTGCTGTATATTGTTTAAATCTCATGGTATCATAAGTTTATTAGCAAACGAAGAATTAAAAGATTAGAAACATATTAGTGATAGTTTTAAAAAAATATGAGAAAAAGGAGGAGCGTATGGCTAACATGAGTTCAAAGTTAGAATTCAAAGTAATCTAATTATTAATAAAAAACCGTTGGAGACAAGTTTTATTTAGAATAATTGCAATTGTGAAATGTCTTTTCAAAAGAAATTTAGCCTTCCGAGGATCAAGTGAGAAACTTTACAAAGATTGTAACAGTAATTATTTAGGAATAGTTGAAATGATTGCTGAAAATGGATGTGATTATGTAGGACCATATTAGACGCATCCAAACTCATGAGATACATTATCACTATTTTGGTCATATCATTCAAAATGAGCTAATTTCTCTTCTCACTTACAAGGTTAGATTTTCTATCAAAAAAGTTATAAAAGAGGCAAAATATTTTTCTATTATTCTTAATTATATACCGGATGTGAATCATCAAGATTAAATAAGTATGTCAAGATTAATACGATGCGTGAATATGTCAAGTAAAAGGATAAGAATAGAAAAGTATTTCTTAGAGTATTAAAAGGTAGATGATACATCGGGATTATGGTTCTTTAATGAATTACAAAATGCTCTTAAGTCTTAATCTTGATATTGAAAACGTGAGAGGACAAGATTATGATAAAGATTCTAATATAAAGGGAAAACACCGAAGAGTTCAAAAAAGATTGCTTGATATTAATTTAAAAGTATTATTCATGTCATGTGGTTGTCATAGTTTAAATCTTGTGGTTGGTGACATGACACATTCTTGTGTGAAAACTGTATCTTTTTCCGGAATTGTGCAACACATCGACACTGTTGTAACCCAAACACATTGTATTGAGATTGCATATTCATATCCCATATGTTTCGGGATTGCATTAAGGAATTAGCATCTTTGTATTAAATGTTAAGATCTCATTCTCTGATTATAAAGCTGTACAGTAGTTCGACATATGAATATACTGAAAAACTATTCTTTCAAATCTCTTTATGGTATCAGAGCCTGAACCTCTTTAATTTTTAAAGCACGAAACACGATTTGATTCTCAATGGCTGAGAACACGAACATCACCAGAGGGTCTTCGAATGGACTTCCGATTCCGACGAATACGACGACAATGGAGGTGCGACAAACGATATCTCCATATGACTTGACTGCGGCTGACAATCCAGGGGCTGTGATTTCACATCCTCTGTTGACAGGATCAAACTATGACAAATGGGCATGTGGGTTGAAGACAGCTCTATCTTCTCGCAAGAAATTCGGTTTTCTTGACGGGACGATTGCGCGTCCGGCTGATGGATCTCCTGACCTTGAAGATTGGTGGACGATTCAGGCACTACTTGTGTCCTGGATTAAGATGTCAATTGATTCCACTTTGAGATCCAATATCTCTCATCGAGATGTTGCCAAGGATCTCTGGGATCATTTGAAGCAACGATTCTCGGTCACAAACGGACCCAGAATTTAACAGATTAAGGCTGATCTTGCTTGTTGTAAGCAAAGGGGTCTTACAATTAAAACATACTTTGGCAAACTTACACGGATCTGGGATGCAATGGTTCGCTATCGTTCGCTCCGGGTTTGCAAATGTGGACGATGTGAATATGATCTTGGTACGATCCAGGAAAAGGATCGTGAAGAAGACAAGGTGCATCAATTCCTCTTTGGCCTTGATGACAACTTGTTTCGAACCGTTCGCTCTAGCTTGGTATCGAGACCTTTGCTTCCGTCGATGGAAGAAGTTTACAATATTGTGCGGCAAGAGGAAGATCTGGTCAGCAATGGAACTAAGTTCTCTGAAGAACGTCAAGATATCAGTGATTTTGCTGCTCACACGAAATCTCAGTTTCGTCGAGAAGAAAAAGACAAAACTCTGTTTTGTAAACACTGTAATCGTGCTGGTCACGCTATTGATAGTTGCTATGGTGTGATAGGATATCCTGAATGGTGGGGAGACAGGCCACGATCTCGATCGGTCTCTGGACGTGGTCGTGGAACAATCAATGTATGACATGGACGTGGCGTCGGTGTAGGTGTGTCTTTTGCTAATTTTGTCCAAGTTAGCGCATCACCAAACATTAGCCAACAAGCCAACTGTGTAATCACTGACAAAGATCGTGATGGTGTCACTGATTTTAGCGACTCACAGTAGCGCACTCTTGTCAACCTCTTGAACGCAAATACAAACACCGTCACCGAAAGACTCACGGGTAAGTTCTCTACTCCCTCTTGGATTATGGACACGGGTGCTTTCCATCATCTTACAGGAAAGTTTCATTTGCTCACTGATGTGAGAGAGATGCAACAACCTGTGTTGGTTATCTTGGCCGACGGTCGAGAACGAATATCAGTTAAAGAAGGGACGATTGTTTTGGGATCCAATCTGGTTTTGAAATCTGTCTTCTATGTTGAGGGTTTTCAATCCGATCTCATCTCTGTTGGTCAGTTTCTCGATGAGAATAGTTGTGTGGTGCAGTTGGCTGATAAGTTCCTTGTTGTTCAGGACCGCGCTTCGAGGATGATGATTGGCGCAAATAAGCAAGAATCTGGAACCTACCATTTGTGCAGAATGGAATTGGTCGCATCGGTTGGAGCTCGGGAGTTGGAATCTTTTGAGTTGTGGCATAAACGGATGGGACATCCATCTTCTCGAGTTGTGGGTTCACTTTCACAAGTTGATGCCTCTGTTGTTTCTGAAATTTCAAATAAAGCGTGTGAAGTTTGTCTCCGCGCAAAGCAAACACGATGTTCTTTCCCATTAAGCAATAATACAACTTCGGATATTTTTGAGTTAGTTCATTGTGATTTATGGGGGCCCTATCGAACACCGTCGCATTCTGGTGCTCGGTATTTTCTTACCAGGGTTGATGATTACTCAGGATGCGTTTGGCTATTCCTTCAACGAGACAAAACCGAAACCTCAACGAATTTAAAAAATCTGATTTCTCTTGCCCAACGACAATTTCAACGGCAAGTGAAATGTATTCGCAGTGACAACGAAACAGAATTCGTAACGATGGCCAGTTATTTTCATTCCCAAGGGATCCGACACGAGACTTCCTGCAGCAAAACGGCAGAGCCGAACGTAAGCACCGCCATGTTTTAAACATCGCAAGAGCTCTCTGTTTCCAAGCGAGTCTACCAATCGATTTATGGGGTGAATGTGTGCTCACAGCAGCATATTTGATCAATCGAACTCCCAGTCCTGTGTTAAATGGTTTAACACTGTATGAAAAGTTACATAACATGGCTCCAACCTATGATCACATCAAAGTCTTTGGAAGCCTCTATTATGCACATAATCAAGGTCATAAAGGAGATAAGTTTGCTTCAAGAAGCCGAAAATGCATATTTGTGGGATATCCTTATGGAAAAAAAGCTTGGCGTTTATATGATCTCGATCGTCATGAATTTTTTGAGTCACGTGATGTGAAATTTTTTGAAGCTGATTTTCCCTTTGCGCAGAGTGATTCTTCTGCAAACGACAAAGAGAAAGAAGCTGCTGAACTGTGGGCTCCTTTATTAACATGCCCAATTTTGGGTGATGACATTTCTCCTCTTGTTAGCCCATGTGCTTCGTCCGGCCCATTAAATCCAATAAGAGAAGTGTCATCTTCTACCTCTCTCCCATCGTCGACAGATTCTCTACCAACTGATATCCCACCGACCAAATTCTCCTCCGCCTTAGCTCCTGCTCCACGTCCGAGCTTGTTGTTACCAGAAACTTCTATCGCCTCACCTGTGTTGGTTTCTCCAGCTACAGATTCTGCTGAAACATCCGATTTAGCTACCCGACACGATATACAAGATGAACAATCAGTTCCCTTAACCATGCCTGATAACCCAGTCCGGCGTAGCACTCGTCCTCGCACGCGTCCTACTCACTTGCAAGATTTTGTCTCCAATTCAGCTCAGACACGACTATTGGATACCAGCAAAAGTCCACCCATGTACCCAATTATTAACTATTTAGGCTGTACACGATTCTCCTCTGAACACCGAGCCTACCTTGCTGCTATCTCTGATGCCGTCGAACCTCGCACGTTTAATCATGCATTTTAATTACAAGTTTGGAAAAATGCAATGGGATCTGAGGTAACTGCTTTAGAAGAAAATAATACATGGACGATTGAGGATTTGCCTCCAGGAAAAAAGGCAATCGGTTCAAAATGGGTTTATAAAATCAAGCACAATGCGGATGGTTCAATAGAACGTTACAAAGCAAGGCTAGTTGCCCTCGGAAATAAACAGGTCGAGGGTGTTGACTATGGAGAAACATTTGCTCCCGTTGCGAAAATGGAAACGGTTTACTTGTTTCTCGAAGTGGCTGCTGGTAACAATTGGCTCGTCCATCAAATGGACGTACATAATGCGTTCTTACACGGAGATCTTCATGAGGAAGTCTACATGAAACCACCACCAGGTTTTCATACAACTGATCCCAACAAAGTGTGTCGTTTGCGCAAATCGTTGTACGGCCTTAAGCAAGCTTCTCGTTGTTGGTTCGAGAAGTTAGCTACTGCCTTGCGTGAATACGGTTTTGTTCAGTCCCTCTCTGATTATTCATTGTTTGCTCTTGATAAAGCTGGACTCCAAATCAACATTCTAATTTATGTTGACGACATGATTGTTTCAAGCAACAGCAATCTGGCGCTTGACAATTTTAAAGACTATCTAGCTTCATGCTTCAAAATGAAGGATCTTGGACCTGTGAAATACTTCTTGGGCATTGAGGTATCTAGAAGTAAGGAAGATTTTTACTTGAGTCAACGAAAGTACGCATTAGAAATTGTTTCAGAAACTGGTTTGTTGGCTGCAAAACCGACGACATTTCCTATTGAACATAACAACAAGCTAGCTCTCTCTACATCGTCTCTACTACCAAATCCGGAACAATATCGACGTCTAATAGGCAGGCTTATATACCTCTCTGCCACTCGACCTGATCTATCTTATAGTGTCCATCTTTTGTCTCGGTTTATGCAGACACCGAGAGAGGATCACTGGCAAGCGGCGCTACGCGTTGTTCGATACTTGAAAGGCACTGCTGGCCAAGGTATTTTGTTAAAGGCTAGCACCGATTTCCAAATCTCAGGATGGTGTGACTCTGACTGGTCAAGCTGTCCAATCACTCGTCGATCGGTCACCGGATACATCGTTCAGCTCGGATCATCTCCAATTTCTTGGAAAACTAAAAAACAAGAAACGGTTAGCATGTCCTCCGCTGAAGCAGAGTACCGCGCGATGGCTTTTCTAACAAAAGAGCTTATCTGGTTGAAACGTGTGCTTGGTGATCTAGGAGTCAAGCATGATCAACCGATGCGTGTTCTATGTGACAGCAAATCCGCAATATACATTGCCACAAATCCAGTTTTCCATGAACGCACGAAGCACATCGAAAATGATTGTCATTTTGTGAGGGATGCAATACAGTCAGGTAACATTGCCACTACTCATGTCCCTACCACTGCTCAATTAGCTGACATTTTTACTAAACCCCTCGGTCGAGTATCATATGAGAGTTTCCGTGACAAACTGGGCATTCAGAATCTTCATGCTCCCGTTTGAGGGAGGGTATTGAGATTGCATATTCATATCCCATATGTTTCGGGATTGCATTAAGGAATTAGCATCTTTGTATTAAATGTTAAGATCTCATTCTCTGATTATAAAGCTGTACAGTAGTTCGACATATGAATATACATAAAAACTATTCTTTCAAATCTCTTTACATTGTTTGATAAAAATTCAAGTATTTCGTAAGGAATTTGTATCACTGCTCAATGGCTAATATTTGTATTTTTCATTAAATGGTGAACCCCAAGTTCTTTGTGAGTCTTACTTTTAAGGCTTCTACCCTCTGGCTCTAACCGTCCTCCGCTTTTTCCTCTTAACTCCCAGTAACTCCTTCTCCCAGCTCTGTTTGGCTGCTACTCGCATATGCATATGATATCAATCTCCACCATGTGCATATGAAGACCAGCAAAACAAGGTGAAGGCATGAGCGGACAACAACATTACGTACATCTACAGAAGCACCAAACCATACGATTGCACAACCGTTTAATATTCATATGATCATATCAACAAACGTAAACACTTGTACTCATTTGAGGAACTAAAGAAGGAATTTACAGAAAGTAGTTCTTTGTCTCTCTTTTTATATGTCAGTTTTAACATTAAAAGTATTTATCTATACAAAATCTTACAAATCATTTCTCCAGAAACCAAAACATGTCAACATATGTATCTCTGGTCTCTTCAGCTCTCGTCCAGCTCAGGAATTTGTATCACTGCACATTTAAAAATCAATGTGGAAAAATGTGATTAGCTTTCACAACAACCTCATGAGCGTGACTTTAATCACTTTAACAAAGCTTATCTCGGATTAAGAGAAACATAAAAAAAACAAAAACAAAAACAAAACAAAACAAAAGATTAGATCTTTCTTTTTAATCGCTTAGAAGGATAAACTTATATTAGATATACCAATTACAGTTGTGGTATTTGTACTTCTACCTGAAAGACAAAACTATGTTTTCTATAACTTGATAATGTTCACCAATCTGAGCATAGTCTTATAGAAACGTTGTAACCTAAACACATTGTTTGATAAAATTCCAGTAGTATCGTATAAGGAACAAAAGAAACAAGGTTACCTTACGATGACAATCTTGATGTGAAATTTTCTGGTTGTTAACATTAACATACACCTCACACGACACTTTACCCTGCAGAAAAACAATTTTACCCATGCATTAGAACATCAGATGTTTAAATCTTAACTTGGAAAACTACCATGACAAGAATATAACCTAATTGTCATGTCATACAAATATCACAATAAGTTATTCAAAAGTTCAAAGGAACAAAATTAGGAACTTTCAGCTATGTATAGGTCCTGACAGAAAGTGGCAGTTTTAATATAATGATAGTCATCCAATCAACAATAATGTCTCGGGTCTCCCTTTCTCCTCCATTTTCCAAATAAGAAATGTGAACGCATTTCCCCTACCATTCCGAGTCTTTTAATCTCACTATGTTAAGAAATCCAATGAGCTCAGAACATTGGTGGAACACAACAGAGCAAACATGTTCCAGAAGCTGAAAAGAAAAAACTACAATCCCGGTCTACTAACTCGAAACTAAAAATCTAAACAAAGCAATGCACAATCATCCTTCAAACCCATCATCATTCACAAGTAATGAAACAACCAATACAAGGTTACAACCTAAGACAATAAGACTAGATCCATTAATCGAAGTTACGAAAAAAGTGATTTCCTAAACAGAACAGCCTCATGTTTGTTCACTATTAAAACCACCAAAACCCTTTAGTAGAAACTAAACTCAATACCTTGTTCTATAACTCAATCTAAAATCTTCCTCGGCGAGCATAACACAAAAGTCTTACCTATCAAAATCTGCCTAAACCAAAGTTCAAAACTCCTAAATTAGGATCAAGTATCAAAATCACATAACTCAGCTACAGCTACAGAAGAAAGAGATATATACCTGAATTGGGATTTGAAGCAAGAGTACACCAAGATCACCTTTAACCTGAGCAATCGTGTCAAAAGGAATAACACCTTTAGCCAAATCACCAATCAAATAAATCACATCATGAACAACCTCAAGACCATCAAGCTCAAGTGTAGCATCAATATAAGAGCTATCACGAGCACGAAGATGTCCACCTTTAGACTTCACAACCCCTAACTCTCTCCCTCTATACCCAATCGAAACAACAAGCGAATCGTAATCAAGAGAGAAGAAATCACGGTTTCGAACTTTGATTGTGAGGGAGAACGAGAGATCTAAGGCGATTTTATGTGAATCAAGGACGCGTATGTGGTTGAGATTGATTCGTGACAGAGTGATATCTGGATCTGAAGGGTAGAGGAAGTAAACGGCGGCGGAAAGGAGGAGGATTGTGGCGGTGAAGAGAAGAGAGCAACGGAGGGTACGGAGGAATGAAGGACGACGGTGACGGCGATAAGGAGTTAGAAGGATTACGGTTTGAGAAGGTTGTGATGAAGGAAGAGGAGTGTAAGGGATGCCATAGTCTTCGTACTTCGACGACGCCATTATCGTTTCAACGAAGAGGACGAGTTCTAGGGTGTGTAATGTTGATTAGGGAAGTTATGGGTTTTTTGTTGAGAATTTGATTCTTTAATTAGAGCCCAAGACTTTTTAGACTCTCTTATACTAATTCTTCGTACGTGGAGTGGGGACGACCGTTGGATAATTGCGATAGGGTGATGAGATCGACGGCATAAGATTTCCATGAAGTGTTAAAAAATATAGGGAAAATCCCATAACAAACCTCCAAGTTGCAAATGATTCCCAACTTAAACCTTCGACTTTTTTGTTCCCAGTTAAAACCTTAAACTATTGAATTTTCCCAGAAAAAACCTTCAACTCTTAATATTTATGTCCGAGGTTAAGTTGACTAACGGTCAACGATGAACAGTAACATTGACCGTTAGTCAACTTTTTTTGTTTTTTTGTTTTTTTTTTTTAACAACTTATCATTTTGATTAATTAGTGTAAGTAAGGTAAAAATATTTAGCTAGTCATGACGGTGGTAAAACATAGGTCGTAAACAAATTTTGAGTGAAGCGAGTTATGCGTGTGCGGGTCGCGATATCTGAAAAAGAAGGTTATATAAACCCGCATCACTATTAAAACAAAATTCGGCCCAAGTCAATCGAAAACATTAAAATCCAGCCCAAAATCTTGTTTTTATTTAATATAATAAAATAAAATAAAAAATAATTTTTTTTTGTAGTTTTCTTTCTCTAATAAAATAACAACTCTAACTTAATTTGGACCATAAGTCTATTATATGAAAAAAAAATTTTATATTAATTTTTTTTAATTATGTTTTGACTCCAATAGCTGATAACCCGCTTTACTGAAAATTTGTTTACAACCTAAATATTTGTAGCGGATAACCCGTCATGGCTAGCGAAATATTTGTACCTTACTTACATTAATTAATCAAAATGATAAGTTAATAAGAGGTCAACTGAACTCACATCCTTCCATCTAGGTCCGCAATTGGCTGCACATCTGCTGTAACGGTGAAAAATGTAAGGATTTTCTAATTAGACTAGATTTAATGTTTTCGGCTAACTTGGGCCGATTTTTTTTTAATTAGTTATGCGGGTTTATATAACCCTCCTTTTTCAGATATCGCGACCCGCATCCGCAATGCTTTCTCCACAACCCGCACCCGTATAATCCGTTTTACTCAAAATTTGTTTACGACCTCTGTTTTACCACCGTCATGACTAGCTAAATATTTTTACCCTACTTACACTAATTAATCAAAATGATAAGTTGTTTAAAAAAAAAAAGAGTTGACTAACGGTCAACGTTACTGTTCATCGTTGACCGTTAGTCAACTTAACCTCGGACACAAATATTAAGAGTTGAAGGTTTTTTCTGGAAAAATTCAATAGTTCAAGGTTTTAACTAGGAACAAAAAAAGTTGGAGGTTTAAGTTAGTAATCATTTGCAACTTGAAGGTTTTTTATGGGATTTTCCCAAAAATATATAGATAAAAAGAACAATGTTCACAATGTGATTTGAACCCACGCCCTTTCGGACCAGAACTTCAATCTTGCGCCTTAACAATTCGGCTATATAACTCATAGGCGCGTACATAAAGCTTGGTTTTCATTAACAAACGTGATTGCGGCAAGTTATTAATAAGATTTGAACATATGTTAATATTTTAATTAATTTTTTTAGACATTATGCTTAGATAAATATAAAAAATTTCAAATCCAAAAATATATAGTTAGAATTTTAAAAGGTAAATATATCTTTTTCAAAATAATATTAAGTTAAGTATTTCTTAAAAGGTAAAAATAGTTTTTTTTTTTACAAAAAGAAATTAGGTTAATAAGAAGATAGTTTTTAAGAAAGGAAAAATAAATCAATTTCTTTTTATTCGTTTTCAAAAAAATATATAAATTAAAAATTATTTTGATTCAAATACAAATACGGAAATTAATTCTTCAAAATTTCACATCTTAGTCAACTGATCTTGAAAAATAATTTTTTTTATGTCATTTCAGAAAAAAATTCAAATATGATTTAAAAGATCGATCTTTTTCAAATGGTAATACAAAATTTTAAAAAGAGAGAATAGTGATTTGTTGGTAGACATCCTCTTAGAGAATTTTTTTGAAAAAAATGTACGAATATTGTAATTTATAACTGTAGAAAAAAAAATTATCTAAACTTGTAACCCAGTAACCAGTTATTTTGGATCCTATAGAATCCCACAAGTAATTATTGACGCGAACTGTGTTTTGGTTTTATATTTTGTTTAGTGTCTACACCTTCAAATCTAACGCACGCAACCTGAAATCCTAATTTAGAAATCTTAAACCTTAATTTAGAAATCGTTCACCATCAATTCGAACGTGCAATCTCAAATCCTAATTTAGAAACCTTAATTTAGAAACCCTAATTTAGAAATCATTCACCTTCAACTCTAACGTGCAACAACAAATCATAATCGACGATCGGAAGTAACAAAAGACAGCACAATCAAACTAAAAGTACTCTCCCGAGAAAACTGAGACGACTTCCAATATCAAAGTCGTGTATAAACCAATCATGGTCATTTTTCGGTCATTCATATATTTCTTCAGTTATTCAATGATTTTAGATTGACTTTTGATTTTTTATTTATTATAGAATCTATGGGATTATGAGAATATTCATATCCCTAAGGTAATTGAGTTTGAAGTAACAATTAACAACGTGAAGAACACGCTTTACCAACGTGGTTTTATAACGTTAAGATACACTTACACAAGATGTGGTGAAGAAATTTAGTCATTGTCTTCTAAGGTTATGATTTCATCCGAGGGCAAACAAAAAGAAAAAATGATTTTTTTATTAAGAGAAGTATATAATGGTTGAATGGAAAATATTATATGGACTTATAACCCAATAACCGGCTATTTTGGGCTCTAATAAAGAAACCCACAAGTGATTATTGATGTTAAGTGTGTTTTGGTTTTAGTTTTTGTTTAGTGTCTTCACCTTAAACTCGAACGTGCATTCTCAAATCCTATTTCACAAATCGTAAACCCTAATTTAGAAATCGATCACCTAAAAGTCTAATGCGCAGCCTCAAATTCTAATCGACGATGAGATTTTATATGAGGTGGACGAAATTGATTATGTTTGTCATTGTTAGTATCGGGAAATGATTCGGTCGCCCCGGAACTCCAATCTTTGAGATCTTATATGAGGTGAACGGAATTTTTACGGGTTATCATTGTCTTTGAATACATGAATATGAATACGCAATCGACAAATATCCATGTATATGATATGTGCTCGAAATATTATATGTTAGAGTAGTGGGTTTTGGCGTATTACAAGAAGATTTATATAGTACGGCATATGAGTCAATTGTTGATTTTTGATCATACACAAACATTGTGTGCCTTTCTTCCAAATTACCCGAAAAGGAAGGAGAGACATCAGAAAAATGGTTTTCTTTCCGCTGAGAAAAGAAATTCGAAAGAGGAGAAAGACGAGTAATAGGTCGGTTGCAAACCAAAACTTGGATAGATGCTTTGAGGTCAATAGTAAATTGGGATTACTGTTTATGTGCGAGCATGTTTATGTGAGACCTAGTTTATGCATGATATTATTTATTTATGTGAGTTGTTGTTTCTGATTCGTACGGCTACATAAAATTGGGATAATTAATATTTATTTTTACGAAATCACTACAACACATGAATTTTTCTAAAACGAAATCAATAAAGAACATTGGGTAAACATTCAAAACAAAAATATTAAAAACATTCAAAATAACATGATAATGAACTAAACAATTAAAGTGAAATGAATAAATTTCATAATTGTTAATACCATATATAAACATTTCTCATATAAATCTTTATATTTTATGATAACTTTGTTTATGTTAACAAACTTCTTATCCATGGGATCTCTATAATGTTTCTCTACACATATTAGCAGTTGGTTTAAAAATCTTTGAGCTGGACAATAAGCAGTTGGGTCAGTAAATTCCGAAACTGGTTTATTAGTAAAATCCTAGTTTTTACTATTTAAAATAATTAAAAATAATCTCGTTTATAACGTGAGTGTTTCAACCAAAACTCATTCAAAGAGGAGTATTTAAGTTATTGATCCGTCTGGGGAAAGATTAGAAACAAAGATCGATTCAACAGTTCTAGTAGCCTAGAGTCATTTGAAAGAACTAAACGGTTTGATTGATTATCAAATAGATATAAAAATTGATGGAACGAAGAGATATATATATATATATATATATTCCATCAAAGCAAAAAAAAAAAAAAAAAAAAAAAAAACACTTCCTGATTAACAAAGGTGTTGCTTCAAAGTTCTTTTGCAAATTTTTGTATATTATATGTGTTAATTGAGTTGCTTCTTTTGGGTTTATCATTGAGAGGAAATTGGAGAGACCGTTGGATAATGCAGAGATTGTGATCTCAGGAAATTGGAGAGACCATTGAAGCTCTCAGTAAGCTGATGGCCTGCAACAACAAAGTGTAGATTCCAAAGTAAGATTTTCATAAAAATCAAAAGAGTAGAAAGAAGTAGAGGTACCATCATACTTGAGCTTTGCCAAAACTAATTATATACTTGCTCCTCGATATCACTGATATTCATTTGCAACTTGCTTAATAATGAAATTGTTGAGAATGAGTTCATAGGTGTGACAACCAGATCATCTGACACTATGAAATTCGTTTCTTGCTTCACAAGTCGAATACTAGCAGAATCTGAAGTTGAATCCATTGGAATTAACTTGGTGATTCTTTCACCTTCGACAAGCACATTTTTTTTAGAGAGCTTGCTACTATTATTACCGGGACGAGAAACCAAGCATTCGTATTCAGGCATTTCCTGGATGACAATATCAAGAAGTTGTGTACAAAGAGAATTATAATAATATGGAAGTAAAATAATAATATGGAAGCAAAAAAATAATAATAAAATAATAATAATAATATGGAAGCATGCATTTGAAAACACTAGTGGCTTCATTGCTCTGCTCGAAGCCATTAAGTTCAAATTTTTAAAGATTTTTTTTTACATCATTGGAGTCGACAAGAACCGATTCATAACTCAATTCCTACTACGTAGAGTAACCCAACTCATTGGAGCCAAACTCCGGTTGGAAAAACAGCAAATGTGGATCATCAACCACTTGACTAATAAATGAACTTCCCAACGATTTTTGATTTTATAATAATAATTTGTAGAATATAGAAGAATTTTGGTTAAATTAATTTAATAATATTCTTAGATAATTTACTTTATGAAAAGTTGTTTTATTCTTCAATAAATTTTTAGAGTATTAATAATTTCGTTTTATATTATTGATAATTTATTATATTACAATAAGAAATGTGTGGTTACAAAGATTGAGGAAATGTTTTTTGAAAATTTAACTTAAAAAAAAAAAAGGAAGATGCTCTATTAATTTAAAATACTATTCTTTCCTAATTTGATATTTGAATTATTTTCTACTGACATATCATGTAATTAAATACATACTGAATGGATTTTTTAATAAAAAATTATTCTTTTATTATAGAGTAGTTCCAAAAAAGTTTTCCAAACAAAAATAACAATAAACTGAATAAATTTATTTTTTGTCAAACTGAATTATATGTTTATAACAAAATCTTCCATTTGTTTACAAATACACTTTTTCCCTAATATTGAGAAATAATAAATTAATAGGCTTGATAATATTTTTGTTTAAGAAGAAAACCTAGACAAAAGTCTTGGATCAAGCAAGCTTTGAGGTAAACGGTCTGCAACGAAAATAGATTCAAAAAGAAGAAAAAGTAAGATTTTCTCAAGATTTTTTTCTAAAAAAAAAAGATAGAAAGAAGAATTGAAAACAACCTCTTCTTTGCTAATGTAAATCTACAACTCTTCATCAATGAAAATGTTGAAGGTGAGTTCATAGGAGTGACACCAGTACCAACTTAATATGAAGTGCTCTTGGATTTTAAAACAACTGGAATTAACTACAAAATTCTTTCAACTGTTCTTGTTAATATTTATGAAGAGTTTGCTGCTTGTTGTTCGAATAATAGTAATGTAAAAATATCAAGAAGTTGTAGTAATGATAAGCATATGCATTTGCACAGTTCCAAATACAACCCATATCAGCATTGTCAACAGACAGTAGACAAAATATGTGGATTCTTCTCTGCACTCAGCATAAAAATTTCCCTCTCCATTTTTCTAACAAATACTTTCAAATCTAAAAAACTGGGTTTGCAACTACACTTTCTTGAACCAGTGGAGTAAAAACTTGATGCTTCCTTGTCATACAAGGTTTCTTCAGGACCGTGTCTGTCAAGGAAAGTGAATAAACACCCTAGCAAAGTCGTAAGTAAGGAATATAAGAAAAAAATGTGAATGGAACCAGGCCAAGAACCTTTTGAGAACCAAGGTTGATAAGTCTTACTTTCACCTTATCAAATCCTCCACACCCAATTCAAATCCTAAACTGACCAAAAAAGTATACAAAAGAAGAGCATCAAGCTCAAATTAAAATTATATAAAAACAAAAATCTTTGTAAAAATAGAAGATTGAAAGTGAAACAGAATCTAAAATATTTAAGACAAGATCCTCAGAAACAGAGCAGACTCCATCAAGATTATTCAGATTGTGTTTTATATTGTGTTTAAGTATCTTCCTTGGGCTTCCTCGTGATTATATATTAGACGAAGAGATCAAGACAAGATCAAGAAAGCTTTGAAAATGCTAAGAAAGAAAAAATCTTACTCCCTCTGTTTCATTTTATTTGTAGTTTTAGGTTTTAAAATTTGTTTCAATTTAAGTGTTGTTTTAGGTTTTCAATGCAAATGTTTTTAAAAATTTCCAGTTATATCCCTACTGTTTAAATGTTTTGACCAATGAAAAATTATAAAACATATTAATTAGGGATAAAACAAAAGATTTGAATGTTTTTCTTAATAAGTGTGTAAAATCCTTAAACTACACTTAAATTGAAACAGAGGGAGTAGTACATGTACACCTCTATTTGGGAAATGCTAATCGCCTGCTCCCCGATGTCCATCACGATTCTTTTATAACAATCGGATGCTTGATGATGAATTCATACGAGTATAACAGAATCTTGAAAATTAACGCAAACATTTTGTAAGCAGGGACATTTTAAAGTAGTATGGTACAAGTCATCTTTAAGCGTATCAATTATCTCCACAGTCTCCTCGGATTGATTCATACGCTTACATAAACACTATGCCCTTTAAGCCAACGACCCTGCCCATATTAGGCATTTTAATATCTTTTATAGATATCAATCAATCCCTAATTCTTGAATCTTGATACTAATAGCGTTGTCAAAAGAATTTACAGATTGATTAAAACTTAATTTTAAACTAACAAGAATATAGAAATGAAATTTAACTTGGCTTCCATTTTTCTGGCTTGTTTTCGCAAAATCAGATGATATCCAAAGATATTAGTTAATTTTTAAATTTTGCAATCACCATGTAAAGTATATCTACTGGTTGTTGCTTGGAAAAGAAGTATTTATCTTTAGGTCATAAAATTATTGTAATTGTTTTGTCGGCGATGCTACGTTTTCTACAAGCTAAGTTGAAACTGGTTGAACTTGTGGTTTTTGGAATTACTCATATATATGGACCTCTTTGGACCATTAATAAATGTAACTGGGAAAGATGGTCCTCTGACTCTTAGGTCCCAAATGGCAATATAATTCAAGTGTGATAGTAATTTGAGTATGTGTGAGGTGTGATTTTTGGTAGTGATTCAATTGGTTAATGTTAACCAATTGAAAGCAATTTCCACAAAATATATATATATATACACTAATATCTAAACTACATGTATTATTTTCATTTGAATTCTTATTGCCAAACCACCAAGGTTTAAACTAGGAGCTGGTGTCACTTTGGAGGGTTTATCTTGGGATTTTCCCAAATTAATTTTGATTGTGAAAATGAAAACATGTGATTATACAATATCATGGAATAAATGTGATTTACAACTTTTTCGTGTAGACTTTCGTTTTACAATTTTCTTGCCAAAAATTCAATTCATAATAGTTTTTATAAATTTATTTTCTCAAATAAGGGTTTCCGTAATTTTTCCAAAAATTATGTTTTCTCAATCTTTTTGTTAAAAAATATGTTATGAAAATATGAATTGACATAAAATGTTGAAATCTTTTTTTTTCGAAAATGGTGGAATTATGTTTAGACTATTAAAGTATGGAATCACGATAAAAAATATGAATTGACATAAAATTTTGAAATCTTTTTTTTTCTCGAAAATGGTGGAATTATGTTTAGACTATTAAAGTATGGAATCACGATTAGACTATTAAAATATATATGTATATTTTTGGTATAAATTACGAATTGAAATTAGCGAAAAATCATGAAATGTGTGTTTGGACGAAATTGTGTTTTACGGCAGGAAATTCATAATCATATTTGGAAGCGAACAAAGAATTGAATCACACACGTCTTTTTTTGCAGAATCCGAATATTACTACAATCTATTTTCTATTGCTCCTGAAATTTTTTAAGTCGACAAAAATATATATGATTTTCCCTGGTAAGTTGTAATTGGGAAGCCACATAATCGCTCCTACTAATATCACATCAAAATCTAGTAAATAAGGGTCCATTCGAATCTGATGGACAATTCTTTGGTGTGAGGTGTGACCGCTGCATGGAGAAGAAAGCGAATAATGGGCAGCTATATAACATTGTAGAATTAGTCATGTAGTACATATTTCAATTCTCTCGATATTTTTCGAAAAAAAATTGGATTCGAAAGTGATAGCTTTTACTAGCGAAGTGGACGACTAATCAAAATTAGTATTTTATTTTGTGATGATAAAATCAGTTATTATTTCAGAAAAGCGGATACTACAACTTCCAACACTCTTCTAACTCCGGAAATAGTAACCTTGAAGATCGTCCGTATTCGTCGAGATCTCCGTATCTTGAAGCCCAATATTCAATACTCTTCGACCATACAACAGACCATTCTCTTAATTACAAGAGTATGGGCATGTTATTATCATACAAACATATGTCAGCTATAAACCATAACCTACACACATATACAAAGAGCAGTATATATCAGACAAGTTGAACTTCCACTATATAATTAAGTTCATATAACAAACTACTTTGAACTTCCATGCATCCTTTGGAATTTTTTACATGTATATTATATATATATATATATATATATAGAGTATCATACAATTAAACATAAATAGTTTTCATATAGTTAATCATTGTCTGATAGTTCACGACATAGAGTGTTAAGTCTGTGTGCTTTGCGGCTATAGATTTCAAGTTTGTGTACGTTGAGGCAAACATCAAATATATGTTCGCATGCGAATAAATTACATGCATACATAGTTAGTTTATTAAGTGAAAAAAAAAAAAATACTAATCGTAAGAGTTGCAGCACTGGGAAAATGTAGAAAGAATTAATATATAACTAATGATCGCAAATAATCATATGTAAGGTAATTGATAATCATAGGATTTGATTACTGTTTTAATGAACTATAAACTGTGACCATGATATGCGATACTAGCCAAAGTTGAATTGATTACAGTAACACAATATGAGATGGTGGTAAGAGTTGAGAATCATAGTTACACCAAGTTGACTGCACAGTGTTAACGTTATATTCTATTTTTCTCCATTATAAATGATAGTTGATGTCAAAAAAGAAGTAAAAATAATTAGTTGATAGTTCATATATCATATGATGTGTCCTGCAGTCACTCATGATATATATAATGAAAACTAAAGGACCAATAGTGTTTTACATATGTTCTTGACCAATCATAAATACGTTAAAATGTAAGTTCATGGGTAATTTTGCTTTTAATATCAATGTCCTTTTTGCCTTTAGGTTTTATATTTTGAACGTGGCTGGTATGTAGTCTTTTTTGGGATAAAATTTGGGGTGGCGGCTGATTTATAGTTTCAAACTTAGAACTCAGGATTTCACTAAAACTTTACCAATTTTTCTTTAAGTTTAAAAAAAAACTTTAAACGGTTAAATGAACAACGTTTGTTAAATTAGTTATATTCTTACTGGGTTATCTTTATTAGCCAAAACTAATTGATAGTTAGGTTATAAATGGAGAAAAAAAAAGTATTGCCCATTCTTAGAGATTACAATTCGATGTTTACAACTTTCAATGCGCCCCAGAGGGAATGTAACTTAAAAGGAGTTGAAGAACATCTTAATTACAACTTTGATTTTATAGACGACACTTGACAAATGCAAAATCCATCGATGGCAAAAGATTCTCCAAACTTTGTGGGGGCACACAAAAATACTTTTAGTTTCATTTCATGTTTTCCATCATATCTCAAAATACTTTGTTGTGTGTGTTTCCTCATTGTAGTGATGTTGAGAACATTCATATTTCGGTTTTGTTAAAGTGTTTGTGTATTTGTGTATTCTTAGCTTTTAGCTTTGTATAAAGAATAACTATCCTATTAAAAAAATATCTCAAACCTAAACTCTCAAACCTTTTAATTAATGTCACAACTTAACATTAATATTTATAGGTTTATCACAACTTTGTTTCTCCTAATTCCGATTAAACTCCTAAATCTATTAGGATTACATTAAATCCATCTTATCCTGACCAACTTGTTAGAAATATCTTAAGTCACAAGATATCTTGAAACTTATCTAACATTTGTTTCTTTTGATCTCATCCTAATTAACTTCCAATAGCCTCCACAATCCAATTAAAACCCAACCTCACTCTTGCGGCGACCCACCAAGATTTATATTTAACTTGCTAGAACCCACATAAATATGCGGTAAAAAATAAATATTAATTTTTATTGATAATTTTAGATTTTATTTTGTATAATTTTTATATTTTAATTAATATTTTTTAACCAGATTTGAATCTCACGCGTGCACACTATTACAATTTAACTATATATTTCAGCATAATGATATTAGTGTCATTTGCATGTTGTTTTTCTTAGGTTTTGGATCAATCCTTGCTTGGTTTTAACACTTTAGCATATGTTTTATCCTCTTTTGATCGTTGTCTTGCATTTTAGGAGTTAGGTTAGTTTCTTTGCATTTTGCATTGCATTTTGTTCATTTTTGTAGGATTCTTAGAGTTTGGAGGTTTAGGAGACGAATGTGGACGAATTGGAAGCAAGAGTTGAGCATTCAAAGGGCTTGGAACTGCGGAGGAGCTCGAGAACAGAAGCTAAGAAAGAGACTGACATTTGCAGAGAAGCATCAGCCATCTGTATCGACCAAGTGAAGCCGATTGGCTGCCAGCGGTCATTCATATCGACTTCGCCTGTCCGATAGTGATTCAATTCGCAGAAAACTAGATTGTTCCAGAAGCTACTAGCGGGCACTCATATCGACTTCACAAGGTCGGTATGCCCCGATCGACCATTCACATCGGCTTCACTTGCCCGCTGGAGCTGTGCAGAAGATCCAACTCAACCGGGTCAAAACCCGATTTGTTCCGGGTTGACCCGGTTCGCCCTCTCTACTATAAAAATACTCTTAAACCTAATTTAGGGAGGAAGCTTTGTTTTAGAACTCTCTTAGCCACTCTAAGACATTGTAATGATCTTTGAAGTTTTAATGCAATTTCTCTTCTTTGCATTTTGATATTTCTTTAAGTATTCTAATTCTCATCATGATTATGCACTTGATCTTTGTAGATTCTAGTATTTTAGCAATGATTAGTGAGTAGTTTCATTAGATCTTTGGGTATAGTAGATTATGGTAGGTTTAAGTTGATTCATGATGTTTAAGGTTTAGATTGTTAGACATCCTTGTTCATTAGGTGTTCTTAATGCTAGATTAGCCTTAATCAACTTAATATAGATCATAGGTACTTTTATGCCCGAAAGGTGTTTGTGAAAATGCTTGAATGAACCTAATGAATGCTTAGTATACCTAGCCTATGGAAATAGATGATTAGGGTGCTAGGTGGTTAGTTAGACTTGATATTAATACATATTAGTCTTGAGATTATGGATGGAAATCTTTGTTAATTGCTTGATTAGTATAGGGATTAGTACCATGAAAGCGGATTAGTCTAGCTTAGTGTTTTAAGAACTAAGGATTAGGTTGAATAAACATCATGGATTAGCTTGAATTTGTCTTAATCAATTACCTACCCAAGGATTCGCTTGTTTAATTGTTGCTTAAGAACCGTTGACGTGTTGGGAATCGACTTCATGGGGTCCTTCCTGTCTTCTTATGGCAATAACTACATCCTTGTAGCAGTTGATTATGTGTCAAAGTGGGTTGAAGCTATAGCTAGTCCAACGAATGACGCCAAGGTTGTGTTGAAAATGTTCAAGACTATCATCTTTCCGCGGTTTAGTATTCCTAGAGTTGTGATTAGCGACGGTGGTACCCATTTCATCAATAGGGTCTTTGAGAGTTTGTTGAAGAAGCACGGGGTCAAACCCAAGGTTGTAATGCCGTATCATCCTCAAACGAGTGGTGAAGTTGAGATTTCTAACCGGGAGATCAAGGCAATCCTTGAGAAGACGGTTGGTACGATAAGAAAGAATTGGTCTATGAAGCTTGATGATGCACTTTGGGCTTATGGAACCGTTTTCAAGATATCTATCGAGACGACTCCATTCAATTTTCTTTATGGGAATTTGTGTCATCTTCCGGTAGAGCTTGAGTATAAAGCCATGTGGGCGGTGAAACTTCTTAACTTTGACATCAAGACGGCCGCGTAGAGGCGCTTGGTGCAATTGAATAAATTGGACGAGATCCATCTTGAGGCCTATGAGAACTCACGGATCTACAAGGAGAAAACTAAGGAGTTTCATGACAAGAAAATCATTTCGAGGGATTTTAAGGTCGATGATAGCGTTCTATTGTTCAACTCTCGGTTGAAGTTGTTTCCCGGGAAGCTCAAGTCAAGATGGTCTAGTCCGTTTAAGATCAAATAAGTAAGGTCTTATGAAGCAGTAGTCCTTTGGAATAAGAACAGAGGAGAGTTTTCAGGGAATATGCAACGTCTCAAGCCCTATCTAGTTGATGTGTTCATAGAGGAAGGGACCACTGTTCCTCTCTTAGATCCTACAACCTCATAAAATGATGAACCGTCAAGCTTCGTGACGTAAAACAAGCACGCTTGGGAGGCAATCCCATGGATTCCTTGTATATATCTTATTTTTATGCTTGTCCTCATGTTTTAGGATGTCTTTGGTTGCAGCGGTGAATCACTAAAAAAGTTTGGGTTGACAATCGAAAAATTTGGGGAATACAGATCTTGAACGGTCTAGTGTATCGGCTTCAGACGGTCGATACACACCAATCGACCACTTGTATCGGCTTGGCGTGGTTGATCCACAGAATCGTCAAAGAATTCCAGAAACTTTCAGGAGTTATCAGCGGGCACTTCAATCGGTTCCTCGTGGTTGGTATGAGCCAATCGAGCTCTTCAATCGGCTTCACTTGCCTGATTCCCAGAGTTGTCCGCAAATTCCAGAAACCTACAATGGCTAACAACAGCCACTTCAATCGGTTTCACATGGTCGGTTCACTGGAATCGGCCACCCATATCGGTTTCCCTTGCTCGATACAGCCCATGTAAGTAAATGTTTCTTCCTTTGACCGATTAACTCCAGTTCAATCGAAGTGAACCAAATCAATTTTACACTAATTTGGGCTGGTTTTCTCCCTTTTTCTTCCTCTCAAACTCGATTTTTCCTTCTCCATTTTCACGATTTCAACTTTTGAAAAACACAAAAACTATTCTCTCTTCCTCATTTCTCAAGCGTTGTTAACGATTCCAAGTGCCCATATTTTGAAATTCTTGCTTCTTCAATCTTGTTACTGTTTCAGTCTTCGATTTCGTACCTTCACCACTCCGAATTCAAGGTAAGCACTCGATTTCTCAACACTCAACTTGAATATTTGAGCTTCTCATGTGGAGACCTTCGATTTTGCTACTGTTTGGGTC
Source organism: Crucihimalaya himalaica (assembly GCA_004349715.1). Lineage (NCBI taxonomy): Eukaryota > Viridiplantae > Streptophyta > Magnoliopsida > Brassicales > Brassicaceae > Crucihimalaya > Crucihimalaya himalaica. The sequence continues at coordinate 455,627 of SMJT01000106.1, read as the reverse complement.
TGATTTTGTGTTTATATACGAAGTAGTGGTGCCCATTGTTAGTATACTCGGTTCATTTGATGAAATTGAAGAAAAAAGCTTGAGAAATTTTTGATATTTGGAAAGTTAGGGTTCTTGAATTTTTGAAAATCGAAAATTTTGGGGGGAATTTGATGGTTATGGTTTCTTTAGCTTGCATTGACCCCCTAGAGCTTAACTGTAGAATTAGCAAGTTTAGGGAATTGATTGAGCATGTTTCATGGGTTTTTAAGCTTGAAAATGTGTAATGGATTGATGGTTTGAGCTTGTTCTTGATTTTAATCCCTAAATGTTGACTGGACTAGTTTTATGCATCACCACTAGCACTCTTTAGATTTCATTTGTGATAGTGTGATCAAGTTTACATATTTTTGGCATTAGGGAGTGATGAATTGATGATCATATGTTGTGGTAGTTGTGAATTACCTTTTTAACAATGTGTTAAACTTGATACTTATAGCTTTTTGAATCTTACATGCCCTCAGTTGGTTCTCTTGAGATTATTTGGTTATAAGAAAAAGCTTTATATTGGTGTTTGATAAATTCACTGAAATTCTTAAGGATCATATACGCTTACAACACATTAGTTTGTGACTCTTGTTTCTCTTGAACTTATGCAACTTGATGTTGTTTGTAGAGATCACAAATGGGCAAGAACATTGAGGAAGCTTGTTGGAGAAAGCAACCGAAACGTAGTGCTAAGCAGTCCGAAGCTCAAGTGTCTCGTCCATCACCGCCAAAACGATCCCAAGTGCAATCATCCAAACGAAAAGATAAGAACATAGTCGTTGTGAGTAGTGCATCCGAGAGTGAGAATGATGAGATACATACGGTGCGAGAGCCTAGGTCCAAGCCACCAACACACACCAAGCTTAATTTGAGGCCACCACCAACGCAAGAAGAGAAGTATGCGAAGCTCAAGGTGATAAAGTTTGTACCGACTTGGTTCTCCGATATAGAGTTCCTCACTTCGGCGGGCTTTTATCATGACGTTGAGGCTATGCTCACCAACATGGGATTGCTCCAATTCATGATGAAAGCTTATGACACTTATGTGGAGCTATGTCATGAGTTCTTTGCAACCCTTAAGATCAAGAACCACAACCCTCGCATGAACGAGACCGATGAGATGGGGTACATCAAGTTCACGGTTGATGGAACGGAGCATGTGGTGACACTCGGTGAGATAAGCCACATATATGATCTCCCATGAGGAAGATATATGGAGCTAGATGTGCCTAGTGCCAAGTTGTAAAAGGTTTGGGACGTTATCGGAGTTGATCGCTAAGGCTTCTAATATTTGACATCTCGCCATCCGATACGTCCATAAGACTCTAGCACACACATTGTTACGAGGAAGGAAACGGGAGCGATCTTGGTAGATGAGATGGATTTGTTCACCATAAGTCTCAAACCGTTGTTCTTGTTCCTTAATGACGGACGTGGATTTCATGCCAACCGTGACAACATGAGCATGGCGGCTTTCTTCCCCAAGCAACTCCACCATTTTCGGTCTTGGATGTGGTCTACTACGAATGCCTCTCTCCAGTTTAGCTTCGGTGGAATCTTGACTCTACTCTTCCTCTACAAAGGAATCGAGTTACGCGTGTCCAAGTTAGAAAGCACAAATATTGATGCTATCTACCTAAATTGCACTTTCTACTTGGAAGGGACCCTCAAAACTTCATACGCCTACAAATACCGTGTTACGAGAGACAAGACAAAGATTATCCTACTCCCTCAACCCGATCTCACCACCCTCCTCGTGGAAGAGAATGTAGCTTTTGATCACGGAGAGGAGCATCTATACAATGCAAAGAGGCACGGTGTCCTTGAAAAGGGGAAGAGTAAGAAAGCACAATCCCAACATGGCAAAGGAGCTTCACACGAGGATACTTCATCAACTCCACCATCTCTTACATGGGCCTATGGGAGTGCTAGATATGCCTTCGAAGACTTTAAGGAGCCAATCAACAACCTGGTTCTCTGACAAGCTCACGACCACATCAACATTTCTAATGCTTCATCAAGTGGCAAGGGAGGTCTCTCAAGAAAGTCATGAACCAAGTGAAGAGTTTGAAGAAAAAGATGAAGAAATTAGAGGCACGATTCCCTGAGGTGAGTTGCTCTCATCCTTCTCGTGAAGAGGTAGTTGACTCGGTGGCAGAAGAAGACACCACCATGGAGGAGAGAGTTGAGAGAAGGAACGCCTACCATGGCTCTTCAAGCTTGAGAGAATCAACTTTTAACTATCTTCAAAGAATTTGAATTGAATCATTTCCCTGATATTTTGTGGCTTTGAATCCCCGCCTTCAAACTTCTTCTCCGGTTTTTTCTTTGTTGTTTGCTAGTGGACAAGCAAAGGATAAGTTCGGGGGAGTTGATATTAGTGTCATTTGCATGGTTTTTAGGTTGTTTTTCTTAGGTTTTGGATTAATCCTTGCTTGGTTTTAACACTTTAGCATATGTTTTATACTCTTTTGATCGTTGTCTTGCATTTTAGGAGTTTATGTTAGTTTCTTTGTATTTTACATTGCATTTTGTTCATTTTTGTAGGATTCTTAGAGTTTAGAGGTTTAGGAGACGGATGTGGACGAATTGGAAGCAAGAGTTGAGCATTCAAAGGACTTGGAACTGCGGAGGAGCTCGAGAACAGAAGCTAAGAAAGAGACGGACATTCGCAGAGAAGCATTGACCATCTGTATCGACCAAGTGAAGCAGATTGGCTGCTAGCGGTCATTCATATCGACTGCGCCTGCCCGATAGTGATTCAATCCGCAAAAAACCAGATTGTTCCAGAAGCTACTAGCGGGCACTCATATTGACTTCACAAGGTCAATATGCCCCGATCGACCATTCACATCGGCTTCACTTGCCCGCTGGAGCTGTGCAGAAGATCCAACTCAACCGGGTCAAAATCTGGTTTGTTCCGGGTTGACCTGATTTGCCCCCTCTACTATAAAAAGACTCTTAAACCTAATTTAGGGAGTAGGCTTTGTTTAAAACTCTCTTAGCCACTCTAAGACATTGTAATGATCTTTGAAGTTTTAATGAAATTTCTCTTCTTTACATCGTAAAATTTATTTAAGTATTCCAATTCTCATCATGATTAAGCACTTGATATATGTAGATTCTAGTGTTTTAGCCATGATTAGTGTGTAGTTTAATTAGGATCTTTGGGTATGGTAGATTAGGGTAGGTTTAGATTGATTCATGATGTTTAAGGTTTAGATTGTTAGATATCCTTGTTCATTAGGTGTTCTTAATGCTAGATTAGCCTTGATCAAGTTAATCTAGATCATAGGTACTTTTATGCCCGGAAGGTGTTTGTAAAAATGCTTGAATGAACCTAATGAATGCTTAGTATACCTAACCTATGGAAATAGATGATTAGGGTGCTATGTGGTTAGTTAGACTTGATATTAATGCACATTAGTTTTGAGATTACGGATATAAATCTTTGTTAATTGCTTGATTAGTATAGAGATTAGTGCCATGGAAATGAATTAGTCTAGCTCAGTGTTCTAAGACCTAAGGATTAACATTTGTAGGTTAAATAAACATAATGGATTAGCTTGAATTTGCCTTAATCAATTACCCACACAAGGATTTGCTTGTTTAATTGTTGCTTAATAACCGTTTAGTATTGATTAGTAATATTCCGCTTTGTTTGCTTTTGAAATTGTTGAGTCTTTTAGAGTTGCATGTTTCTGGTTTCTTGTTTGCTTTATTTAGTGCTCTTGCTTAGTTCTAACTTGTTTTAATTTGCTTCTTAGTTCTTTTCTTTGAATTGTTTAGGCGATATAATTAAAACCCCCTCTTTAATCACTTAGATTGAGTAGAAACTTGTATTCCTAGTGAGTTGATTTTATTCATCGTGGTTTGACATCTAGATTACTACAATTGCTTCACTTGCACTTGGATGTTTAGGTTATAAATAGTAAAACTAGAGTTCAAATACTAAATATTTCTCTATCACATAATAAACCATATTTTAACTATATGCACTACATTTAATGGAAAATTGTTTTGTTTTTAAAAAAATAAATCAAAAGTAACTGGTGCATAAAATCAAATCTATATCTTATTTAATATTTAACATAATATTCATACTAAATGAATTATTTTTTTTATATATGATAAAATCTAATTGACTAAAGACACACGTAAATTAACATATATAAATAATTGTTTAACTGAAAAATTAACAAAAACATAATTAGCAAAGAAAAAGAAAGAAATAACTTAACAAAAAAAAAAATTGGAAAACCAACATTGTTTTAAACATATTTTTTATCTGCTGTATAATCTTATAAGGGATAGTTTTATCTCAATTTAAAATGCATTAATTTAAATAAATATAACTTATAGCATACTAACATTCTCTTCGATTATATTTTGATATTTTGAAATTGCATTGACCATGACACATATAACTTAGTATATGTTTTGGTCTTTTTGCTAGGTTTCCTTTTTGGTTAAGGAAAAGAATTGTTAAATATACCTTTAGCAATGTTCAAAAAAGTGCTAGGCGTTAAGCGGACGGTGACCCAGCTCCCAGCTCCTAACGCCTAAAACGTTTAATCGTGGTGAGGCGATTCTATGCAAGTTAGACGTTTACAACATAACATATTATTCTTATGATATTATAGATAAAAAAATTATACAAAAACACTACTAAAAAAATTAAAAAATATTAAATCGTAAATAAGAAGTAGATATAAACATTAATTTAATTCATAACAATCACATATGAACATTTATAACTATATATATCAGATTAAAACTTATAATTTAATTTTACATAGTTAAAAATTAGAAAAATGCACAAAAATATATAGTTCCAACACGTATAAGATAATCACCACAGTCTAGACGGTCGTCTAAGTTTCACTTAAGAGCCTAGCGACTAGGCGGAGCCTAAGCGGCCACCTAGACCGTTATTTAGAACATTGATTTTTAGATATATAGATGTAAATTAGTAACCATTTTGTTGTAGGAAAAGGTAAAATTTTAATTGACACGTGTTAAAATCTAATCTATAGATTTAAGACGTGTTGTGATCATATTAAAATTTAGTAAATTAGTAAATGTAAATATATGTATATATATATATATATTCTTTTTTAATTTAGTTTTTCTATTTTGTTGAAGAAAAGAAATTTTTTTTTTTTAAATACGTGTTGAAATCTGATATGATCAATAGATATGACATGTGTCGATGTTAACGACTTTGAAAATCAAACCTAGTATAATAAAATTATTTACTACAAAATTAGTTAATTCTTATATACGAATTCTCAAGTAGTTGAACATCTTCAAATATTTTTCTTTATACACCGAGGATTTTATTAAAGCTTATTTTTCTTCAAGTTGAGTTTTTAGTGGGTTGATCGATTGTTTTAAATTATCTTCTAACTTGGGCCTTTTGTATCAGTCGGTTGGCTCTCTTTTGACAATAATGCAAAATAATAAAAGTATCAAATCAAATATAAAATAAATGAGATACCTAAAATGGAAAGAAAAGTAGAATCGTTTAAGGGTTCGTTATCAAAGGTATATTAATTAATTTCTGTCATAAAAAAAGTATATTAATTGTTTGAAGATAAAAAATGGTACAGTAATTAAATAAATTAAACATAACATGCCCATACCACTGACGTATCCAGCTATATATATTACTATATATGGTTATATACATGTTTAGGTAGAAATAAACATGTACATCTCTCCCTAATTATGTCATGTGTCCATCGCCATCTAATCTCTTTTTCCAACTCTTATATAGAGTTGCTTCTCTTTTCCCCAAGTGTTTGTTTCAGAACCGTAAAACTCTTCTTCAAAATCCGAAATCTTTGTTTTGAAATCTCAATTCTTGAGAGAATTTTTTTTTTTAATAACAAATACTACAAAATCTTCGAGTTAAAAAAAATAAAATTTCGTCCGTAGATTTACCCTGATCTGTAGGGAATATCCGATCTTCTTCTTATCCATTTGGTTTATTTTCTTCTTAATTCTTTTTGTAGATAAGATCAATGAACTCATTCTCTCTTTTCACCCATAATCTCGGGACATAACTATCCACGAGTCACAAAATAGAGTATGATCTTTGTTTACCACATGGGTTTAAAAACCTAATCCATCAGTCTCCTACTTCACTTCTTGCATATCTTCAGATCTCTTTCTCTCTCTTTCCTTTGCTCTTTTTCTCTGTCGTCTCTCTCTCTTTTCTATGGAGTTTGTAACAGAAACGTTAGGCAAGAGGGTTCATGATCCATTATATGTGGAGGAATCAAGGTGCATATTGATCCCCGGACCAATCATTGTCGGTTCTGGACCGTCGGGACTGGCCACGGCTGCGTGTTTAAAGTCGAGAGGCGTCTCTAGTTTGATACTAGAACGTTCCACTTGTATAGCCTCATTATGGCAGCTCAAAACATATGATCGTCTCCGACTTCATCTCCCTAAACATTTCTGTGAACTTCCATTGATGCCTTTCCCTTCAAGCTACCCTACTTACCCTACAAAGCAACAGTTTGTTCAATATCTTCAGTCCTACGCGGAACATTTTGGCCTAAAGCCCGTTTTTAACCAGACCGTGGAGGAGGCAAAGTTTGATAGGCGTTGTGGGTTATGGAGAGTGAGGACCGTTGGAGGAAAGAAGGAGGAGACAACGGAGTATGTTTCACGGTGGCTTGTTGTGGCGACTGGGGAGAATGCCGAGGAAGTGATGCCGGAGATTGAGGGAATTGCGGATTTTGATGGGCCAATCCTCCACACAAGCTCCTATAAAAGTGGTGAAATGTTTAAAGAGAAAAAGGTTTTGGTCGTGGGATGTGGAAACTCTGGGATGGAAGTTTGTTTAGATCTTTGCAACTTCAGTGCTCATCCTTCTCTTGTGGTTCGTGATTCGGTGAGGATAAAATAAATGATCTTCTCTTAAATATAATTTGAAAGATATATGTAAGAACAACGATTGATGTTTAGTGTAGTTCTTGCATTCGCTCGCAGTAAGTGATTTGTTACTCTTTTGTCTTTAGGGTTTAACACTAACATTTATTGGTCTCTTTGTTACAATGCTTACATTTTTATTCTTTTATTTTCCAATAAGGTATGCATGTGATTACATGATATAGATCTTTTGTAATTGTATGAGGCTAATCAAGTTTTCGACTATAATGCTATAGGTGCACGTATTACCTCAAGAAATGCTGGGTATATCGACTTTTGGGATATCCACGAGCCTTCTCAAGTGGTTTCCAGTGCAAGTGGTGGACCGTTTCTTGTTACGTATGTCACGATTGGTTCTTGGCGACACGGATCGGTTAGGGCTAGTTCGACCAAAACTAGGCCCTCTTGAACGCAAGATCAAGTGCGGAAAGACTCCTGTTTTGGATGTTGGCACTCTTGCTAAAATCCGAAGTGGACACATCAAGGTTCATTACTTAAGTACATCTTTATAAAACCAAAGGAATTACACACAAACGTGAGATTATGGTATACTGATTTTTTTTTTTTTTTTTTTTTTGATTTGTAGGTGTATCCGGAGTTGAAACGCGTAATGCAACACTCGGCAGAGTTTGTTGATGGAAGAGTGGATAACTTTGACGCCATTATACTCGCTACGGGTTACAAAAGCAACGTACCCATGTGGCTAAAGGTGTGTACCATGAGCGATGATGCGTCTACATCTTCATTATTCTTAATTCCTTGATATTGACACATCTCATCGCATATACGTTTCAATAGTTGAATTAACTTTGTTTTGACTTAATTTGAATTGTCTTTTTTTTAAGGGAATGAACATGTTTTGTGAGAAAGATGGATTTCCGCATAAACCATTTCCTAACGGTTGGAAAGGCGAAAGTGGATTGTATGCAGTTGGTTTCACAAAGCTTGGATTGCTTGGTGCAGCCATTGATGCCAAGAAGATCGCTGAGGATATTGAGGTTCAACGAAATTTATTACCATTGGCTTGTCCTCAGCATTGTTAACCTGAGTTTCCGGTTTGGATTTGGCAAAGTATGGATTGGATTATTTTAAAAGTAGAGATGTAGTAGTGGTGCATTTATGTAAAAGGTTCCTAACTCTTTAATTGTGACATATGAGAGTTAGAAAGCAGGGTTAGATCAATGTTAGGTCAAAGATTTTTGGGTTTTAGGGAGGAAATATTAGATCATGGTCCACCTCTGTATATATTTTGTTGGTTTTATGTATGTTTTGATGTTTTTATTCGTGTAAATAAGATAAATATTTAAATATGAATACTCCTTTTTGCATAATTAGTTGAATGGAGGACAGGAGGAGTTTGGTTGAGTCTTTAGATTAGGAATTCAGCTTTATGTTATTGTGCATGTTTTAAAGTTCATGTGTTTAATGTTAGTGGGTGGTGGTGGTGATGTTGTGGAGGTGGGGAGCTCTCATAGACATTTAATTTATATTGAAGTTTTTTTTAACTTTAGATTTTTATTAAAGTATGTGATATATTATTGATATAAATTAGAGGTTATAGCTATTAATAGCACTAAATAACCATATTGTGGCTTTTTGCTTTTGAAAAAATCAGTGTATGGTATTTCGTAAATAAATTTGATCATATAAGACAATATGAACGAACAATAATTAAATATTGTTCATTTTTGTTTATATCTATTTAAATATCATGTTGTTTCATCCACAATAATTTATATAATGTTATAATTTCTCGAGATAAAATGTAGATCATAGTTTGCAAATTAGGTACCATACAAGAAACTTAAATTTGTTCAAATCTCAGTGAAAAAGTGATAGTTAAATTTATTTGTTTTGAAATAATGTTGATTTGGCTATGCATGAGTTCTATTTGAGGGATAGAAATTTATGTATACACATCAAGCTGATTTGAACCATAGCATCGTAAAGAAAAGCTGTAAAGGATGAGTACATATATGAAAGAAATGCATGCTTTCCTTTCCTTATTTGCGGAAGATTCGATTGGGCCCTTCGCTATGGACCAATACTTATTTTATGGTTGAATATATGGACCAACAGTTACTTTATTTTTAAATAAATAAAATAAACCATCCTACTTACACGAATTATTGACATGTGCCAAAAATTATACAAGTTTTGTTATTCTGCTAATGGCTACATCATTAGAGACACTTTTTTATTGTTTAATATATATATAAATATGGTTATGTTGATATCTAGAATTCGAATTGTTACAGCGTTTGGGGCAGATAAATTCGTTTGTGGATTGAACCAATTTTTGTTTACTATTCAAAAATTATAGTCTGTAATAGTGTAGATCACGAAAATATAACAAATCTGCCACGAACCAACTACAAACCGCTTTTATCTTTGGTCTGCAGTAAATTGTTGTCTGCTTTAAAACTAAAATGGTTAAATCCGCTAATGGTTTAGTCCGTTTTGTCTGTAGTTACCATTCAAAGCCGTAGTACGCTTTTTTTTGGTGTGACATGCATCATTTGATACGCATTATCTATAATCTATATATATATTTGTGATTAATTAGAAAGAGTAGCTAGTGATACATACTTTCATATCACTTTTCTTTAAGATCAACTCAAATATATTTAACACACACAGAAAATGGAGCTCAACTATATATATTGACCAAGAAGCCAAAAGTATTTCACATAATTAAAATATATATAGATTAGTATCAAGACGATATACATTTTGGTGACAGAAATCTACTAAGTAACATTTTTATTTTTATCGGTTAACTAGAAAGATAAAACTGAAACATGTATATCGTATCATTTCATTCTTTTTTGTTTATTTACGTAGTTAATTATCAAATGATTTTCTTTTTGACATAAATTCGATGGTACTAGATCAACACCTTTAATCTAGAGATATTACTGGTGTCACCGCCCGTATTCAAACATGTATTCAAAACTCGTATAATATATGTTATTGACAAAAACTAAATATAATTAATACCATTAGTCTTTTTGATATAACGCATCTAAGTTTGTGTAGCTAGATAGTGTGATTATACGTGAAAGACAAGTTAAACGTCGTAAATAGCTAGATGTACTTTCTATTATTTTGACTTGAAATTAATGTAAATTGTACATAAAACATCCAAATATTTAAAGTATATATATACGTGAACATCTAAATCACTCGACTGGACCACAATTTTATAGTCCATGCATTTCCGGCCACAGCTATCTTTGGATGGGGTCTAATGTATTTAAGCTTCTTGTTGTGAATGTAAACTCAACTTGAAGTCATTCTCACGTTAGAGATTTGTAGTGAAATTTTTCGCAGGTTTCTTCAAATTTCTAGCTTGTTCTTATCTCTAGTCCTCTTGAATGTCAACTTAGACTAATTGAACAGAACTCTTAGAAAATATCTTAATTATATTCTTCAAAATAAGGTGTCACCTCTTAGCATTTAATATTTTTCCTTTTGACATTAGACTTTCTGTGTAACGGATAAAAATAATTTTATAAAATGATAGTAGCATGGACAAACAGAATTCCTACATATGCTCAAATATGTAAATGAAGAAAAATCGCAAAAAAAAAAGAGAGCTAGATGTGTAGATTCAAAGGGATTGTTTTTAAGGATTGACAACGCTCTTATAGTTGGATCTTTTGATATGACTATACAGAAGCATGTCGAAAACATAATTTATAGTCTCATGCAACAAGATCACAGCCTGTACTATAATTTTTTCACATAGTAAAATACGTTGGGATTTATACTAGTATATATAATAGACGAGTCACTCAACTCATATGTCATATCTAATTTGTTTTTTTAGTTAGAAAATCAAGAACCTTAATATACTTAATTTAGATCCTAAGTTTTAATATCCAACTAGGATGCTCCAAGATAAGTAACTAAGTTTTTTCTTCTTTTTAAATAAGGCATGTCATGTTCCTAAGTTATCGCTGAAGCTACAATCATAAGGTGAGATCGCCCTTTTGATAGATTTCCACCGCTTTATCCTTTGGTTTACGACTATCAATATTTGTTATTTGCCTATAATTAGTACCATATTACAAAAAAAAAAAGATAGTTGATGATTTTTTTGTGTATTCCCCTTTTGAGAACTTCGAAATGTATATACAAGTGAAAAAAATATTACAAAAATCACATTATTTAGATTCTATGCATTTAGAGGCTATTAATCACGTGGAAGATGTTAAGCTGAAGCCATATAAAACTATTTTGGACTTCCAGTTGTATATATGCGTATTTTGTTGTGTATATTTTGTATGGTGACGTAATAACAAGTAGAACGTACAAAACACATGTGGTTAGTGTGAAATAAACAGAGTTAATCAGATAATTGTATCTTATGTAAACTATGAGGTATATGCAAAGAAGAAAAATCAAACTGACCGTAATAAATGCATTTGGTATAATATTTTTTTTTTTAAAAACACTTTTTCAAACAATAAAAAAAATCAAATTTGGATCTTCTTTTCTAGAATTTAGGATGGTGAAAATGATTTTTATATCTTGGCCGATAAAATTAGCATGTATGTTATTTTCCCAAATTTTTTTAGTTTTGCCAAAAAAAACGAAATTTTACCGTACATGAACCCCATGTAACGAAGTGTAATTCTGCACAGCACTACATTTTTCCGCTTACCATTAACAACCCACTGTGTGGTCTTATATTTATACAGGTGACTGAAGGTTTTAGCATTTCATCTTAGGTCATCTTTTAGTATACAAAACTGATCTAGTTGGTTGAAATAAATAAGCATTTTAAAGTATACAAGTTAAATTAAAAGGGTGGCCCATAAAATCACATAATATGCCAAAATGCATTTAGTCGCATTAAATCCTCTTCTAAACGTTGCTCTCGTATTGATTGCTCCACATTTGTTCTTTTTGTTGTATATAAGAATAAGAATATATCGGAATGTTTTTATTTTCCTTTTCGGTCGACGCTATATTTTATTCTGTCAAGTTGCATGTAATTTTTTTATTTCTTTTTGGGTGACATCAACTTGCATGTATTCTACCCAATATTATATAGTATTATTTATACACTACATTTCATGAAATGTACGGATCACCATAACTTGATCCCTTGTTCTTCCATCCGATTAACACTGTTTTACAAGATGATAATTAATATTTCACACCAATCAGAGGTTAGCGGTAAGGAATACATGACAAGTTAAATACTTTTTGATCTCTTGGATTTGATACCATAGAATAGTTACAGTTTTTATCCATATAAAGCATTTGTAATGAGTAAAACCAATGTTTTAAATTACGATACACGATACTTAAACAACAGACCACTATAAACGTATAAACGTATGCACACAAGTTTATGGGGGATGATTCAACATATTCTACATATATATGTGGCAAATACCTATTAAATATGTGCTAGTATAATAAAAAGCAGTCTACTAGGTCGCGTAGGCGCATGCGCTCATAGATCGCGGATATTATTTTCTTGGTGTTGGAGGAATTAGACGATTTTGTTATTAATCATATTTAAACGGATTTAGGCGGTTCTAGAAGCTCTTAGCTAGGCGGTCTTAGGGCATCTCCATCTGAGGTTATTAACAAAATTAGGCACAAAATCATATGTAGAATATTAATTGTTTAATAAATTTTTACCTACTTATTTGTGATATCGGTTCTTACGGAAGAAGCTGATGATACTGAGTTTCTAAATGACGTGGACTTACGGGATTGGCTGCAATTTTTTGGTCGCTTCATCACCTTGAAAAACAATAACCATCGTTTCCAGATCCAAACAATGCCATCTCCGCTCTCTCTAATTAGGGTTCTCTCCAACTTTTCAAATCCCTAATTCTTGCTGCTTCCATCAATCAATTTGTCTCTTTGCGATCATCGAGCTCTATACTCTTCTTCTTTGCTATACTCTTCTTCCATCAAATCCCTAATTCTTGCTGCTTCCATCAATCAATTAGGTTTCTGATATTTAAAACCCAAATTCTCACCGGCGATTGGGTTCGTGAACAATGGTAAAGTTTTCCTCCCTTTTCTTTGGTTTTTTTATTTGATTCTGGATTAAATTTTAGGGCTTTGTGATCTTGATTTACTTTACAGATGAGTGGATTCATGAATTACATATTCGTTATTGACAAAGAAATTGCTTTGGTAATGTAATAATAAACTTTTGTATTTTTCTTGAATTGTCTGTGGCTATGATCTAGAGAGGCAAATCAGCAGAAACTATCCTGTACAGATCAACATATGTTCTTTTCTCTTTGTGGTATTGATATATTGCCTCAGATGACTAAACTATAGATTCCTACTTAGTTTAAAGGTAGAAATCTGCATCTTTGCTGAGAATCCATGTTTTTATTGTTTTCTAATCATTGGTATATCAATTTCAGGTGGGGAAATCAGTGAAGTTATCATCAGAACACACTACACCGGTTGAAATTAGTAGTCAAGCTTTAGTATCTAAGTCATTGGCTAGAAACCTTAAACTATGTGGCAACAAAGGTAAAAAAATGCAAAGAATCTTTTCATGAATGTTTATGGTATGAGATTATGCAGAAGGTAGATTTTGTTTTCCGGTAAATACTTACATTGATGATTATTGCTGCTCATCAGGTTGCTGTTTATTTAAGTACCCTGATTTTGATGGTTATTGCTGCTCATCAGGTTGCTGTTTATTTAAGTAATAAAGAAGAATTCATTTTGAAGAAGAGAGCATGGGAATTGATGAACCCTAAATACCAAAAGGTTTTTGCTCTTAACCTGTCTTAGATCTTCTTAATTTTTGTTAAGTGAACTTCATGTTGGTACTCACATGCTTTCATTGACGTTCTTGTTAATGGTTCGTTTTATTGATCAACAGGGAAAGTGGAGGAAAGTCACCAATGGGAAAAAGAAGGATCCTGCTTATAAGACTGCTCCTGGTAAGAAAGCCTCTGCAACCAGAACCGAAAGCAATGCAGAAACTGAAAATAAAAAGGTCAGTGATTCTTTCAGCTCGCTCTGAAACAATGTCTAGATATATTGCACTTTTTTCTTTCGGAAATTTTTGGGATCTTCCTTATTTTTCCATCTGTAGTTAAATGTGTTGTTTGACATAAATTCTCTTACTTGTCTTACTCCATGCAGAGACCGAGTTTGGAAATCAATTACAATGTCTTGGATAACCTTTTTGCTTCTTTTTTGATGGATCTCTACTTTTAGTTCTTCTTAACCATGAGAGACTCCATTCATGATAACAGTTTGTGCATTGAATCTGATAGTCTTGAGTGTGTAATCATTGTTGCTTTGTTGAACTTACAGCAACTACTTTGACAAGCTGGCATCTTTTGGTCACATTTTGTTCACTTCATGTGGCCTTATGGATGAAGTTTTTCGAGCACAAGCCTTTTGATCCACGGGCTGTCATGGGATTTGGTGTATTGAATGGAATATCCATTGGATTGTTGAATCTCAGCTTAGGGTTTAATTCTGTTGGTTTTTACCAGGTATAGCCTCCTCTTTTTTTTCCGTTCCTGCAGCTGCGGAATGTGATATCATGTTCATAACTTCTCTTCCCTTGATATCAGATGACAAAACTTGCAATCATTCCCTGTACTGTTGTCTTGGAGACCATCTTCTTCAGAAAGAAATTCAGGTCAGTCCTGATATTGTCTTAAGTAGTACATTTGTTCTTTCCACTTCACATGTATGATATTGGTAATCTTGGAGATAGCTGTGTTATGAGTAGGTTTAGATATTTCTCACAGCCTCACATCTATGTAGTACGTCTGTGTTCCAATAGTCTATATTGGTCTATGATGCAGTTCTTGAGCAACTTAGAAACTTTCTTATGCATCCTGTATTCCTTTTCCTTTTCAGTTAATAATAAGAAAGTAAAAGCAGTCAGAATCATTAACTTCCCTTTTCCAGCTAATACTGAGAGAGGTTGGCTTATTAGTTATGTTTATTACATTACATTAGTAAATGCTTGTTAGGTTACACTTTAATAGCGATTTGATGGTTATCTGCTAACAATTTTTTTCCACTAAATCTATGAAGTAACTTAAAACATTTCCTTATATAAACTAAACAAGCTTGTGTAAACTTAAGAAGATCAAAACGAAAAACATATCAGAAATTTCTAAAAAACTTGCTTTTTAATTCAATACTTAAAGATGGATCCATTCTCCTCTGGATTTGTTAACCTTTTAGCTAGTCAAGGTTATCAATCTATAGACCTTGACTCATCAGAATCTCCTCGCTTTAGTAGCCAAGGTTCTGATGATGCAAGCGTTAAAGAGAGGAGAAAGTGGACTCCAAAAGAGGATGTAGTCCTCATAAGCGCTTGGTTGAACACAAGCAAAGACCCAGTGGTGGGCAATGAGCAAAAGGCGGGTGCATTCTGGAAGAGGATTCAGGATTACTTTAATTCTAGTCCTCAACTAGCTGGCATGCCTCCTAGAGAGTTGAGTCAGTGCAAGCAAAGGTGGGGGAGGCTTAATGATCATGTCTGTAAATTCGTGGGGTGCTACAATGCTGCCTTGAAGGAACAAAGAAGCGGTCAGAACGAGAATGATGTGATGAAGGCAGCCCACGAGATATTCTTCAACGATTACCAAGTCAAATTCTCTGTTGAACATGCTTGGAGGGAGTTAAGGAATGACCAGAAATGGTGTTCCACGGTCAATGCTAAAGATGGAGGGAAGGATAAGGGAAAGAACGTTGCAGCGGCTGTTGTGGAAGAGGAAGTTCCTGAATGTAGACCTCCGGGAGTGAAGGCTGCTAAACGAAAGAGATCTGCAAAAGAAGAGAACATGTTACAGCTAAAAGACATGTTGGCTACGAGGGAGAAGATCTCAAAACAGAAACTTCTTGACCGGCTCCTTGCTTCCACTAACCAACTTTCTGATATAGAAATAACCCTTAAAAATAAACTCATTGCTGAGCTGTTGGGTTAATCGGATTTCTCTTTGGTATTAGTTTAGAAGTTTGTTTTGATTTGGTGGTAATCTTTCTGACTTAGTTCTCATTTGTTTTGGTCTGATGTCTTTTTGTATTGTCTTCTTCTTTCAGGCCAAAGCAAAAGACATGTGAGTGAAGGAGGCCAAAGTCACGGGTTGTCTTTCTGAGCTGTTGTCCTCATTTGTTTTGATACTTGTAGCTTACTTTTATTTGTTCTGGTCTGATGTCTTTTTGTATTGTCTTCTTCTTTCAGGACATGTGAGTGAATGTGATGTGATGTACTACTAGTTAGACTTCTTTCAGGCCAAAGTCACGGGTTGTATGTAATGTGATGTACTACACTACTAGTTAGGCTATCATGTATGTTTAAGCGTTGTCTGTAATGTGATGTACTAGTTGCTGAGCTGTTGGGCTCTGCTTTCTCTTTAAAAACTCGGCTATCATGTATGTTTAAGGGTTGTCTGTAATGTGATGTACTAGTTGCTGAGCTGTTGGGCTCTGCTTTTCCTTTAAAAACTCGGCTATCATGTATGTTTAAACTCATTCTCAATGTTGTTTTCCTTTAAAAAAGTCTGCTCTCTACTTTATTCAACTAAGTTTTTTTCATTCTCTTCTCTTCTCTACTTTATTCAACTAAGTTTTTTCTCTTCTCGTCTCTACTTTATTCAACCAAGTTCTTTCTCTTCTCCTCTCTACTTTTATTCAACTAAGTTTTTTTCATTCTCTACTCAACAAAAAGAAAAAACAAATAAACTTATTCTCTTTTCAAGTTTTCATTCACCTAAGTAATAAATATGTCTTCATCTTCAACAAGTGAGGTTGATGGATTAGTCGATGAAGCTTTCGACGAGATGTTGGATCAACAGTTTGATGATCTATTTGAGTGTCAATCAAAAAAGAAGAAACGGGCATATATTGAAAGAGAACGTGAACAAGGCCACATCCGTTTATGGGCCGACTACTTCAGTGAAAATCCTACATACTCGTCTCATTTATTCAGACGCCGTTTTCGAATGAACAAGTCCTTGTTCATGCGCATTGTTCATCGCCTCTCCAATGAAGTCCATTACTTTCAACGTAGAAGAAATAGAGCCGGGAGATTCGGGCTATCTGGTCTACAAAAGTGTACGTGTGCAATTCGTATGCTAGCTTACGGTGGTGCAGCTGACGGAGTTGACGAATATCTCCGTGTAGGTGAAAGTACTGCAATTTTATGTTTGGAACAATTTACTGAAGGAATAATACAGTTGTTTGGAGATGAATATCTAAGAAGACCCACGCAAGAAGATCTTCAGCGACTACTCGATGTTGGAGAAATCCGCGGGTTTCCAGGGATGATAGGAAGCATCGATTGTATGCATTGGGAGTGGAAAAATTGCCCAACAGCTTGGAAAGGTCAGTATACCCGTGGTTCAGGAAAGCCGACAATCGTCTTAGAGGCTGTAGCATCATATGATCTTTGGATATGGCATGCATTTTTCGGACCTCCAGGTACCTTAAACGATATTAATGTTCTTGATCGGTCACCTGTTTTCGATGACATATTACAAGGTCGTGCACCGAAAGTAGATTTCATGGTCAACGGACACAACTACAATTTGGCGTACTACCTCACAGACGGTATTTATCCAAAATGGTCAACCTTTATCCAATCTATCTCACTTCCTCAAGGCCGTAAAGCAGAGCTATTTGCAAAACGTCAAGAAGCCGTCCGAAAAGATGTCGAGCGCGCTTTTGGAGTATTGCAATCTCGATTTGCAATTGTTAAAAACCCAGCTCTCATTTGGGATAAGCAAAAAATAGGAAAGATTATGAGAGCATGTATTATACTGCACAATATGATAGTAGAAGACGAACGAGAGGGATACACGCAGTATGATACATCTGACTTCGAAGAAGGAGAAGTAAGCAGAAGTTCTCAGGTGGATTTGTCGTACTCCACAGACATGCCTTCAAATCTCGGTAATATGATGGGCATTCGGAATCAAATTCGTGATATACGGACACATGAACAACTGAAAGCAGATCTCGTTGAGCATTTATGGCACAAATTTGGTCATTTTGAGTAATAATTATTGTATGTTTTCAAATTATTAATATTTACAATGTTTAACAAAATTATTAATTTACAATGTTTAACAAAAAAATTTTTTTTTTTTTAAGAACCCCAACTTTGGGTTCACAAATGGACATACAAAATTACACAAGTTCTTAACTATTCATCAAAACCAAAAATTAATAATATAATATTGCTAAGAACCCCTCCATGAGTTTCACAAATGGAGATGCTCTTAGACGGTTCTAAGTAGTCCTACAAAAATCGTTAATCAATTTTTATATAAATTAAAAGTATTGTTTGTTTGACTGTAAGTTCTCATTTTCTAACTACATATATATAGATTTCCAATTTTATGTTCATATACATGGTTACTAACGCTCACATGAATTTAATGAATTTTTTTTTTAGTTTTTATTTATAATTTAACATTTTTGCTTTTATAGATGTTTTTGTATAAGTTTACATCTACAATACCATATATTTTTTTATTGTTTTATGTTTAGCTTACACCGCCTAAAATCTCTTAGAACACAATTAGGCCTACCATTTTCTTTAACATTGAGTTATGTGCATATACAATTGTAAATTTATATCTTGAAAAGAAGATATAGAAGAACAACATTCATAGTACATAATAGTCAAATTAAAATATCTAAATACAAAACAATAAAGAGTAGTTTCAAATTAGCAATAACATTGAAATAATAATTATATCATAAGTTCCCTCTTTTGATGAAATTTTTACATGGAATGTGTATGCAACAACGGAAATATTCTTATATATATTTAGGCTTACATAGAAAGCAAAGAACGAAAACTTTTATCAAAAATTGTACCGGAAACTTATGGGTATATAGTAATTCAAGTAGAAAGCAAGGGTTTGGTCTAGTATAAAGTTCAAAATGAGGGGGTGAAACATCGGGAAAATGGAATGTAAATATCTACCCTATCACATATATAGGTTGATGGAATAATCTATCACAAGCCGCATAACTGATATACAGTTGAGACACGAAGGCAAGATCAAATTTTCCATTTACGATGGGAATGAAGACTTCTAACTGTTTTTCACAAAATTCGCAGTAGATTCGCAAAAGAGAAACAAAACTCTCTTCCATTTTGGTGTTAAGACTAGTCTAAGCTACGGTCTTTCTCCCTTCCACTCAGAGTTCACGTTTCAATATATTAATTAGATTTCTAGAATTTTCGGATTGCTCATAGCTACTGGGACGTCTTTTCTACTGAAGTGATATGCTATCTCCTCAAGCTTTAGCTTAATTGGAGCTTTCTTTGTTCTTGCTTGTAATTCAAATGCTGACTATTTGGCTCGAAAATTTTTCTCTTTTGTAGACAAATTGTCACCATCATGGTTAACTTCTTAGGTTGACAAAGGTTACATCATCATTTATATCTCTTATTAAAGTTTTTTTTTAATAACAAAACAATATTTCATTTTGGTAGTTAGAAAAGGGCAGTGTATGCAAGACAACAATACAAATGGCACTTAAGCAGCATATATGCGGCTGTTTCGTTTATTAGCTTTTATTTAGTGTTTATATGATAACGGCTGAATTTGGTAGAATATGGATAATCTATAAAATTTGGCTGAATTTATTTCTGACATCCGGTATAATCCGGCTAAATAATTTAAATTTCAAATAGTAACAGCAGAATTTGGTTGAAATTTTTAAAAGTTCTTAAATTAATTGAAAGTTCAAGTGGTAACAACTGAACACAAATTTGACATATGTTTTTAAATTTAAAAATTATCTAACATATCTGAAAATTAATAATTATACAAAGTTTTTTAAAACAAAATTTTTGTAGTTATATGAAACACCCAAACGCGACTATAGTCTTTCTTTCTCTTGTAGTAATTTTATATATCCGAAATAATTTATACCATTACATATTATCTTACCCATTATATAAAGATAAATATCATATATAATTTTTAACATTCTAAGTTTTTTTAATATACTAAGTTTTTTAATATTCTAAGTTTTTCTGATCTTATATAAAGATATGTATATATCATCTATAATTTTATCGGTGAAAGTTATTAACGTTCAAATAGCTAGGTTAATCAACTCTCAAGATATTTTATTATATCTTAATTAGTTTAATATCTTAGAATTAATATATCTCAACCATACATATTAATATTGATAAACCATATATTTAATATTTATAATTTTTTAATTAAATTAAAGTGTATAGAACAAACTTTTTTTAGACTTCGAATTATTAATTCTATTTTATCTTTTCTGTTTTGATCATTATGTTTTAATCATTATGTTACAAAAGAAGACATCCTGACTAAGATATATTACAGTTTTGTCCATTATAAAAAAAAATACCGACTTTTCCAAGTGATTAATGTGTTTTTTCATCCAGGTTTCCCCAGATTCGAGACCTGCTCTCAACAAATGTTTTTAGTTTCATCCATGTCAGCTGTATAGTGGCGCCTAGTCAGTACCACCGCTTGTTACATCAGTTGTACAGTGATGCCTAATCAGCAAAAATGATTAGCACCTTCAAAGTCAACAAAATGGGGTCATACCTTATGTCATATTTTGCTATGGAGATACAACTCGATACTAAACTAAAAATGTAGCTACACAATGAATTCGGAAAACCTTGTGTATACAAATTTAATGCATACTTTGTAGGGATTACATCCCGACGGTCCGTAATTAAGTCATGAGTAGAAGAATAATAGTTTCGTCGGCATAAAAACAAAGGAGTCAAAAAGAAAAGTTGACTCAAAGTTGGAGCCAAAGTGAATGTCAAGGGATTAGTGCCATTGGATAGGTTTTGTTAAGAGAATATGGTTAAAATAACGCGAAGTTAAAGAATGAAAGAGAGAGAGGAGACTTGAAATGGTCCAAGAGAGGAGGGAGGTGCATGTTTAGGTGTTGTGTTATCGCTGCATGGCATCCCTAGTCCGTACTGTCTCACATGCATATGGACCATTCGCATTATGTTTCTTTTTTTTTTCTTGGTTTGTAGGTTAAATCTTTAATTCCTTTTTAACTGCTTTTATTGTTCGTGGTCCATTTCCAAATTTGTCTCGGCTATTAGGCCGTCAGATTAGTTATAAATAGATGTGTTGATATACATATTAGATGCATGCACATACAAACAAATCTAGCGAGAATCTCACGTAAACAATTCAAATATCTTTGTGAGCCTAGTTTTCTGCATGTGTAAACACTATATATGTGTCAAAGCCTCCCTTACTAACTCATTTCGAAATAGATTATAATTGTTTTTAGTTCTAGTGGGCCGGTCCTTTGAAAACCATAATTTTAGAAACACCAATTCCTTATTGTTATTCTTACGGTTACCAAGTTAGGAAGCCGGCATGAAAGCTCACAAAATTAATGTGCATATTAAAAAAATTATATATTACAAGATTTTTTGTGTGGTTTTATTCATTTTTTTTATAAATAAATATAGTAAGCTAGAAAAACTTTATACATAATGATAGAAAAACTTTTTTTTTGTTTCCAAAAAAATAAAATAAATATTACTTACTAAATTTACTTGTCTAACCAATTGAAAATTGGAAATATGTACACATTTTATTCTTATATAGAGATCTACAATTTATGACATCTATCCCGATTTTTCTATCACGTTTTAATAGTAATTGGCCTTTAAATAACTAGAATGCAAGCAACATATGAACAAACAAAAAAACTCTTTACTTTATTCAGAATCTATTAAACAATTTTTACAGATCTGTTTAATCAGATTAACATGCAGTCTCACACAGACTCGTCACTGACCAATCCCTAATCTACACAAACTTATCTTTACATCAACAGTTATGCTACTCTCGTTTGTTCAGTCACCGAAACCCGATCTGCGCTTCAAGCAACAATCTATACAATAATTCTCAAAAGCGGCAACCTTAACCCTAATGCCTAGGGCGTGTATTTATAGTGTACACTTCATATATAACTTTCCTAATCATAAGGATCTTCAAATTTTTCAGTTATGATTAGAATATCCTCAATATCTTGTGTCACGTCCTATCTGTTACTTGTAAGTGCTTCTTACGCACAACACTCCTTTGTGTTCCAAAAGTAGTTCTTGTCGCACCAACAACTTCATACTTTTAATCTTCCCCTTTTTATCTGAATATGTTAACTCAAGCTCCTCAAGCTCCAAATGTTTCATGCCAAACTTAGTCCATACAAAGAAACATGCATATATATCCTTCCAACACAACTCAACCAACATGGATAAGAATGAAGCATAAATAGCTTGACTAAAACATATAGGTATGTTAAAAAAAATAGTCTCCCCTCACTATTGTCACGATCATCAATCTCCCCTGCTTGAGTGCACAATTAGATAAAAAATGATGAAGCACAAAACACAATTCAGTTTGGTTTGCATGGCCTACAACATCAACCAATTTGAAGTTCAACTCACTGTGAAACAAAACACACCTCTGTGAAACACAAGTTCAAGCACATGTTTAATTGTTTATACACCACAAACATCAAACAATCACAAACATTCGATGCATAGGAGTGTAAACAACCGGAAATCCATCACAAACATATCAACAACAATCATAACTAGGTTTATTGATCAGTCACTCAGAGATTTGTAACAACACATACCTTGATCCACTAAGTTCACAATGCCACATGATGTGCACAGAGCCATATGCAAGGAAATTTTCAGTGGCTAGTCTTTCACACTGTCATGCCTTAAGTCCTATGTAAGCAACGTAGAGCAGGCAATTAGAATTTTCTATGGAGAGTGTACAACCATGAGTGTTAGTCACCCTTTTTCTTTTCTCCTTTTTTTTTGTTATATGGCTAACACCTCCTTTCGAATATTTATGTGGAATCAGTGGCATCACTTGACTTCTTAACCACTGAACCTTGTGCTGATTCTTGAAATGATAGCAAATAGTGCCTCTCCTCAGCTCATTGACTTCCTATTCTATGACAACGTTTTGAAGGTTACATAGTCCGGCATGACATGCATCTATTTTCCACAGAATGCTCAGTGCAGTGATCCCTGTTGCATCAATCCCTCAATAAACACGATAGTTAGTGTTCACAAATTCCTAGAGAATTTTCAGGTCATTGAAACAATTTAACTCAAGCGGTTTGTTGAATATATCAACCAACTGTTTCTCAGATGCAACATAATGAATTTCAACAAGTTTTCGTTCAACTAATTCTCTTATGAAGTGATGCCTAATGTCTATGTGTTTAGTTCGAGCGTGTTGAACAAGATTTTTAGAATTATTGATTGCACTAGTAGTGTCACAGTGTACCAATAGGGTTTCAGAGGTCATACCATAGTCAACAAGTATATGTTTTATCTACAATAACTGTGTGCAGCAACTTCCCATAACGATGTATTCCGCCACTGCAGTGGACAATGTGACACATGTCTTTTTCTTGATAAGCTAGGAAATGAGAATGTTTCCTAAGAAGAAACAACCTCCAGATGTGCTTCTCCTATCATCAATGGAATCTGTCCAATCAGCATCACAAAAACCTACAAGATTCTGGTTAGTATGTTTGGTATAATACAAACAATGATTAACTGTACCTTTCACATATTTGATGATCCGTTTGACTGCAGTCAGATGGGACAAACATAAATTAGCTTTATAGCAAGCAGAAACATCTACGCTGTGACACAGATCTGGTCTGCTGGTTGTCAGTTAGAGCCAATCATAGCTCTATATAGCTTTGCATCAACCTTGGTTCTTGCTTCATCCTTCGACAGTTTACTTGTTGTACTCATAGGCGTGCGAGCTATCTTACTCGTCTAAAATTCAAACTGCTTGATCAAGTTCTTAGCATAAGTACTTTGAGGGGTAACATCCTGACGACCTAGTTCTTAGCATACGTACTTTGTAAGATGAATATACCATCATCGGTTTGAGTAACTTGCAACCCAAAGAAGTAGCTTAGCTCTCCAACCATGCTCATTTAAAACTCATTCGTCATGGTTTTCACAAACTTGTTAACCAAATCATGTTGGATGCTACCAAAACTGATATCATTCACATAGATTTGAACAATCGACAGAGCTGTACCAAAATTATGAATTAACAGAGTTTTATCCACACTTCTTTGCTAAAACTCGTTGTTCAACAGAAACTGTGTTAGTCTCTCATACCATACAGTGCTTTCTTGAGCTTGTAGACATGATCTAGGAAATATGGATCTTCAAAGCCCTTAGGTTGCGCCACATAAACTTCTTCTTGTAACCATTGCATAATGCACTCTTCACGTCCATCTGGTACAACCTTATGTTGAGCACACAAGTCATTCCAAGAAAAAACCTATTGGACTCAAGGCGATCAACTGGTACAAATGTCTCATCAAAACCAATACCCTCAACTTGTGCACATCCCTGTGCTACCAGTCTAGCTTTATTCCTTCTGACATTTCCTTCGTCATCAATCTTGTTTTTGAAGATCCACTTAGTTCCCAAAACATTCATATTTTCTGGTTTAGGAACCAAATCCCACACATTGTTCTTGGTGAACTGTTCCAACTCCTCATGAGAGGCACTATACCAGAAATCATTTGTCAGTGCATCAATTATGTTCTTCAGCCCAACATAGGACACAAAACAGGAGTGTTGAAGCATTTCTTAAAGGTTTAGTTTCACACCTCGAGTTGTTTTGTCATTAAGATCTCCAATCCTATCTAATGAAGATGATTTCTGTGCACTTGCACCTTCTTAGGAGCAGATAAAGTTAGTGCTAACAGCTTGGTGTCACTGTCTCTTATCAGACTCTCTGTTTGTGCTTCCGCAGGCTCAGGATGACTCTCATCTGGTGTTTCAGCTGTCTCTTCTATCACAGAAACAACTATTGTTTGACTTCTGTCATCAAACATAACATTCACTGACCAACAATCATTATGGTGCTCTTGTTATATATCCTGAAAGCTGTGCTGTTTTTGGAGTAGCCAAAAAACATCCCTGCATCACTACGAGCATCAAATTTCCCCTAATGATATTTGTCATTGAGTATGTAACACACACACACACCCAAATACGTGAAAGTAACTCAAACTAGGAACCTGTCTTTTCCAAATTTTGTATGAAGTGGTGTTTACCTGGTTTCACATACTCTATTTATGATGTAACAGGTTGTGTTGACTGCTTCCGCTCAAAGCCTCTGTGCTACGCCATTACCATGCAACATAGCTCATGAAATTTCTTGTAAAGTTCTGTTCTTTCGTTTAACAACTCCGTTCTGTTGAGAAGTCCTCATAGCTGAGATTGGTGCCTTATCCCCTGTTTTTGACAAAACTTCTCAAATTTTTCATTCTGAAATTCTCTACTGTGATCACTCCAAATTTGAATGATGCCTCCTTTCTCAGTTTGAAGTTGCAAAGTTAGAATCTTGAAACTCTCAACCACATCAAATTTTCTCTCAAGAACCGACCCAAGTGTATCTAGAGAAGTTGTCAACCAACACAAAGACATAATTCTTTCCATTTATGCTCTCAACTTGTACATGACCCATGAGATCCATGTGAACTAACTCAAGTGTCTTTTTATATCCGATGTCAAGAACTTTCTAGTGGTTTACCTTAGATTTTCTTTCTCTTGTTCCACCCTTCACACACTAAATCTGTCTTATCACTCAGCTTTGACACACCACGGACTACATCAGCTCGTACAATCTTCACCAGACTTTGCTTGTTCATATGACCAAGGTGTCTGTGCCACAACTCTTGATTTAATGCAACGACTGACAGTCATGCCTCTAATGCTTTCCACATGTAAGAATTGTTACCTGATCTGACTCCAAACAAAATAACATTGGTTTTTTCATCAACTGCTTGACAATCGATTTTTGGTGAAGATAACTTTCAATCCATCATCACAAAGTTGGCTTATGCTAAGCAAATTAACCTTTAGCCCTTCAATATAATAGACATTTACCAACGAAGGTTGGTCATCACGCTCTAAATAGCCTTTTCCTTTGATTGCTCCTTTTGCACCATCTCCAAATGTCACCTTTCCTGCTGTTACATCTGTGTATCCTGGATCTAGTGTCATATGATGAGAACAACCACTTTCAAAGTACAAAAGATTGCTAACATCACATGTAAACAACATTTGCACTGTCATCTTCATCCTCAGTCTAAACAATGGACATATTACATCATAGATTGATTTCTGCTATTGTTTCACTTGTCTGTTTGTGACTCTTTTGACTCAGCCTGTAGTTCCAATCATACAAATTCTGTTTTGCAACCCAGAATTTACAAAATTTAGTAGGTTTAACAAATCACTTACTTGCCTTGCACAATTGTTTAATCTTTTCCTTGAACTTAAAGAAAAATGGTAGAGTGTGACCAGCCTTACCACAATGGAAAAAATTGAACATTCTTTTATCTCTCTTAGATTTAATCCACACTTTCTATACAGTTGCAGGTTTCGACTCAAGAGCGACAATTTTCTACAATCTGCCCTTCTGCATCACATGTTTCTGTACAGCAATTGCTGGCTGTACAACCTCTGTTTCATGATTGACTGCACTCTTGATAAAATTAACTGGCTTGTCATACGGCTGTCCTGAAGATCGTGCATGAGATTGATAACCAATACCATAGTGTTGGGAGCCCATTATTCCCATTAACAGAATTGCATCCAAGTTTTTAATTGTTCAACATCCTAATTTTCTTATGATTCTCATACAGCTCCTTCTATAGCATAACAACTTTCTATTTTACTTTCAAACACTCTTCTTGAAGAGCTTTTAATTTTCTGTCAAACCACTATTTCTCAGACATAGGAAGCTTTTCAATAATAGGTTCCTCCTTACGTTCATCCTCAGCAGGCTGATCTTGCCTTGCAACATAAGCTTGTCTTTAGTGAGCTGAACCTTGTCATTACTCAACAGAACCCAACTGTCATACAAGATGCGATAGTCATCCTTAGGATCCCGTTCTCCTTTTTCGCCAGACACAGAATCTGACTCATAACTTCTCGAACTCTTGTCATCTTTCGTTGTGAACGCCACATAGTTCAACAGTTCTTCTTCCCCACTGTCATTCTCAGATGAGTCTGAATCATTGAAGCTCAAAAGTGCCTTTCCTTTGCCTTTTTGCAAATTATGACATCCAGACCTTAAGTGTCCCATTCCCTTGCACACCGTGGACTTCATATATTTGTGCTTAGCAAGAGGAAAATAAGTTTTGATGTGACCATACCCATTACACTCGAAACACTATATCTCACGTCTTTTATCAGGCATGTCCTTTTGACTTTTGTGGAATATGTTTCATGAATTCTCTGTGTTACCTCTGTTCCACTGATAAGTACTCCCAGACTTCTCTTCCCCACCTCTGTTCAATTGATTTGTCTCTCTGCCTTTGCCTTTCTCAACTCGTTTTAGTGCTTTCCCAAACTTCCTGGCCATGATTTTCCCGAATTTCCTGATGTTGATCTTGTGTTTCATCAGCCTTGAATGCAACATCTTTGCCATGAATTCTGAGATCTTCAGCAATTTCCATCTCCTTTGATTTCACCATTCTAATCAAATCCTCAAACTTTAGTATGTCTATGTTACCAAAAACTCTCATAACCACCTTGTGTGCAGCATACTTCATAGGCAGACATTTGATCAGCTTTTTCACCAGTTTCTTGTCTTTGTAGGTTTTTCAAAGAGTTTTGGCTTCACTGGTAATTGCACTCAGTTTTCCACTGAATTGTGAAACTGATTCCTCGGGATCCATCTAGAATATTTCAAACTCAGATGCTAATTGATCCAGTCTTGTTCTTTTAACACTTGAATTACCTTCGTGTGCTCTCTATGCAGAATCTCTCAGACCTGTTTAGTAGATTTATATCCTTGAACTCATCTTTATCAACAACGCTAAATGTAGCGTTTAGAGCCCGTGCATTGAACATAGACAGATTCTTCTCATCTGTTGTCCAACGAGCCTTTGGTATTTTGATTTTATCACCTGTTTTTGTCGTATCATAGGGAGCCTCCCATCTGTCATCAACAGCTGTCCACACATCTTCACCTTGATCTCTGATCAATTGCATCATTCTAACATTCCATCTCCCATACCCATGTTCATCCAGCATCACAGGTTTTTGAAGCAACACCATCTCGTGCTTCCCTTGAATTCTTACCTCAGGATCTCAACCTGTATTGAGTCTACACTCCTGTCGATCACCAGCTCTGATACGAAATGTAATAACTAGAATGCAAGCAACACAAAAAAACAAAAAAAATCTCTCTTTCTTTATTAGGTATCATTTAAACAATCCTTACAGATCTGTTAATGAGATTAACACGCAGTCTCACACAGAATCGTCACTAACTAATCCCTAATCTAACCAACCTTACCTGCACAACAACAACTATGCTACTCTCATTTGTTCACTCGCCGGAACCCGATCTAAGCTTCTAACAACGATCAATATCATTAATTCTTAAAAGCAGCATCCCTAACCCTAATGCCTAGGCCATGTACTTATAATGTACATGTTATACCTAACTTTCCTAATCATAAGGATCTCCAAATCTTTCAGTTATGGTTATAATATATCTTCAATAGCTTGTGCCACGTCATGTCTGTTACTTAAAATTGTTTCTTACGCACAACACTCTTTTTTATTTCATAAATCGTTCTTGTCACACCAACAAGTTTATGCTTTCAGCCTTGACATGCATGGACTCAAGAGGATTAAAGGCTTTCCGATATACATGAAACTGGAGATTAGTAGACCCTACCTGCTTCGTTCAGATGGTACCAAATGCAAATAACTTTTATATTTGGTTGTAAGGTATAATAAAGTTTCCAATATGTTAGGATTTTATTTTGTATAGACTAATTTTTTTGGTTTCAATTATCATGTAATATGATTTTGATAATATTTAAACAATATCACCTAAACATCATTTTATTTTTCATTAACGTTAATTTGTCATTTAAAGTATTCATAGTCGTGAATTATGATTAAAGTTACTATGGGAAGATTCAAACCCTTATTCCTCAACTTTTAGAATGTACCATTCAACTATTGAAACAAAATGAGTTAGTTTTGCATTGTTTCTTTTCACTATTTTTCTTTTTGATTTGTAATTGCTTAACAGTTTAATGTAGACGTAAATAGTTGGGAGGATTACTTCCAAAATATAAAACTTAGATTTAACTAAAAAAAGGAAGAAACCCCTCTCTAAAGAACGAGGCCACGTTCATCCCAAAACTGCATTTTAATAACTTTTAGAAAATTTAACCATGTATAAGAGACCAAAGATCGGCATATAATTAAATGTATGCTCGATCATGGACCCGATCAGTATCATGAAGAAGTTAACATGTGTAAGAAAAAGAGAGACACTTTATGTGCTTTAGGAAAATGCATGCGCTTTAATATAGACGAATGAAAAAGGGAATACATATAAGAAGCACTCCTCATGGCACGCTTGCTTAGTATATATGTTCACTTTTTGCCAACACAAATGTCACGTCCCCTTCTTGTAAGAAAAACACGATCTTTACAAACCATTGGTCCGACTGATCTCTCGAATCTTAAAAAAAGATGATGCTTATGTGAGATAGAAAATACATGATCGTGCTAACAATTTTCACCATACATTTAGCATATTCACGTAAGTTGGTGACACCAAATTATTCAAAATTTAGTTATCAACCGTCATATGATATATTGTATCAGAAATGTGATCCCAGTAAGAAAAGGTGAGAGATGAATACTTTACCTTTTGATGCAACCTATAGCAGAGTTTTGTTAAACAATCTAGCTATGGTATGAAATGAAAGCACGAGTTATAGAAACACATAATACACATCTATCGTGGGAACAAAGTAATGTGTGATCTCTTAATAAATTTGTCTTGCTGCTAGGTTTACTCATTGACGAAGCAGGAGATGGGCCAAGCCATTTGCAACTTGAATGTTTCAATGATTAGATAACATCATTAATCACCACATGCATGTCAAAAGGATTCCAAGATCTTAGGGGCCAGCTTTCTCTCTGTCCCTCGTATTTTGCTAGATCTAAGTGGACAATAGGTTTAAATAATGTAGTATACACATTTCATCATTTACTTTTTAAGAAATGCTAATATATTGATGTAAAAAAATCAAAATATATGTTCTAAGCTGGCAATCTACGTTTCGGGACGTCGTCCACTGTTAATGACCCCAATTTTTGCCGCTATATACACCTTAAATAATGTATAATATGTCTTTCTAGAGAGAGAGAGAGAGAGAGAGAGAGAGAGAGAGAGAGAGAGAGAGAAAGAGAGAGAGAGAGAGAGAGAGAGAGAGAGGAACCAATCATGGCCATAAATGTGTTTTCGCACCCCCAACAAACCATTCATGTTTTCGACAAAACAAGTTGGGACATATATAATCGGAGGATATTCATGAACAACATGATTTTAATGGAGCAATCAAATCGGGATCAGTATATATATAAAGAAAGAATCTATTTGATATATACTCATGAGTCTTGACCAATAGGAAAAGAATCTTTTGCAACTTTAGCTAAAAATATCAACTTGGGTAATACTTTTACTAGCATTTTGAAAATGCAAACAGAATCCCACTAAAGTTCCAACGAGTAGAAACTGTTGGTACAAATGATAGGAAAGAAAAATGATTAAACCAGCTGTCCATGGAAGTAAAGAAACATCAGGGTAGATCTATTAGCGTTTACTAATCAATGTACTTGTTCATTATTTCTTTGTTCGTAGAACTAATACAATTAAATTTTGTTTTCACTGAATAATTTCTTTTTTTTTTCTAGAAAAAATACGTAACAAAATTTGAAACCGGCAATTATCATTAGAAAACAACTAGAATTAAAGCTGTGTTTAGCATGATTTTTTTAATTCTTGATTCGATCATTAATATAAATTTAATCAAGTTTTAACAAATATATATATATATATATATAATTATAGCTTGCAAAGCCCTAGAAAATCTTATACATAACTAAAATATTGGTGAAATAAGTATTAAAAAAATAAAAATAATCCAAGTACAAATAATAAACAACTATTTTAGTGTAAGTCTTTTGACCCATTAGACAAAAAATTAAAGGCTTCTACACCAAGTTTGGGTTCAATTTTCAGAAGAACGTATTCTCGTCAGATAAATTGTGCAAGGGTAACCAGAAGTGCTGGAATATTGCCGGCAAAAATGTCTGTTGTGGTCTCGAGTATTAGAAATAAGACGGTTCATCGTTGATATAATGCAGGTAAAACTCGTTTGTAGAAATTTGAATGTTGTGGGGAAAGTTGTACATTGTGGAATTTTGCTGGCCTTCATGACTTCCTCAAAGGCCTAGATAATAAGAGAAGATTCCTTAACCTGAGCCCATTAACTTTTTTTCTGTACCCAACGGATCAACATATAATGTAACAAATGTCTATTATCATTTCAGTCTGCCTACTAACATTATATATGTAGCACATATCTACGATACTAATTTGGGCCAAGCCTACTAAAATAATATCATTAAATTCAATTCGATAATTAAGGATGTGAAATTTAGAACTGAAATCTTGAAGAGTTGGTAAATGGTGGCAAATCAGTTGCAAAACAAGTAATAGAGTAGCTGAAGTAAGATAGTCGTAAAGTGTAACTGTTTTGTGACATTCTTTTATGAGTCACAAACCTATGTATTCGAATTCTATACTATATGGGCTATAAACGTTTACATCAAACATTTACAATCACTCATATTCGAATTATAAAGCATTTCTCTCAATTCTTGAGTATAAAACAATGTTTTGGGTACAACGTTTTGAAAGATACAAAAACTAGCAATCTACCATTGAAGATGTTAACCCCTATTTTTACTGATATTTATAGATATTATTCTTGCGTCTTTTAAACAATAACAAGATATTTTTTTTTTTTTTGTGTTTTCAAGGGAAAATGGGCTTGAAGACAAAAAAGAGAGACTTATAATTAAAATGAGTTTCAAAAAGATCAATTGGGCTACAAGTAGTCGGAAGGAAAAAAATTCGAAAGCGCAAACAGATTAGTTGCAATCATCACCGATCGGTTGGAAAAATTTTAAAAACTTATATTTTGGCGATTTCGGAAGATTTCCATTTTTGTCATCCTCTTTTGTACTATATAAAGGGGGCTTGGCCCCTCCTCTAAACAATGAAGCCATTTAGCGAAAAACACCTTGTAAATACTTTTTTCATAGTTATAATATAATATTTTTTTTAGAGTTTTTGTAGTAGATCTAACAATAAGATTATGGGTTCTTCATATTTGTATAGCTCTATCTCTACTATGATTGAGTCATTCTCTGTTAGGTTTTAGGGTTTCTGTTAGGATGTTTAGATATGTATTTATGCATGTTATATTGAGAATGATATTTTGATTTTTCGTCTAGGTTGTTGTTAATGCTTATTCTAGACGAAAGTCTGAGTATGCCATTAGACATTTCTCGACAACTAACTTTGCAATAGAACGTTGGATTGTACCCTAGGTGAGCAGAGTATTCCTAGACAACGGAAGTCGCTAGGGAACCTTGTAAACGAATCAATTCCATACCTAATGCTTGCTTTATTCTTAATAATAAATAAAAGTTTTTGTTAGGATTGTTAGCTTAGTAGTTATCGCTAAAGAATTAAGGTAGCTAATATTCATGATTGAGTTCGAGAATGATTTATAATGCTTTCTCTTATGCATGTACATTGCTTGTTTAGAGTTCTTTTAGGATTCCCTTTGCCAAACTTATCTATCATTGTTAATATTTATTTTATTAGGTTGTTAGAAAAACTAAATCATATTTATTTTATCCTGGCTAGGTTTTAATTATCATAATCTATAGTGTAATCGTTTTGTTCTTTGTGGATTCGATCTTTAAATACTATAGCGTTGTTATCGTACTCTAGCGATATTATTTTAGTTAAAACTTACGATCAACAAGTTTTTGGCGCCGTTGCCGGGAACCTTTGGATTCATAAATAAAATTTCGTCTAGGATTTTAATTTCTTGTTTGTATATAATTTTTTCTTCTTTTTATGTACTTATTTTTCTTCTACCTTGTGTTGAATGGTTTATGCAAAGAAGGAGTCAAGATTCTGAAAATTTGCTACCACCGGACAATAACAAACTAGGTAAGATCTAGCGTGCCGGCAGGAAGCTTCAAAGAAAAAGACAGATGGAGAATCACGATAATGCTAGGGTCGTTGAAAATGTTGTCGAAGTCAGAAACATAGCTGAAAACAACCGTCAACCAATCAGTGCTGAGGGACGACCGATTGGTTTTGAAGCTATTGGAGAACCGGTTGGTGCACCACAACCACCAATCGGTTATGAACCCATTAACCAACCGATCAGTTACCATAATTAACCGGTCGGTTTTCGGGGTGTTAACGAACCTACCTTGGGGGATTTCAATGCTTCTAATTTGTTTTATGTTGATAGAGCCGCCATCCGTCCGCCTACGCCACAAAGATGAGACTTTCACATCAAACCATCGATTGTTTCACCAACGGTCTTGCTTCAGTTGGTGAAACAATCGATCTTCAACGGTCTTGCTTCAGAGAATCTGATGGACCAGGATCAGAACTTAGAAGATCTATGTAGCACCACTAAGGTGAATGGTGTACCACAAAACTACCAACTCTTGACCTTGTTCAAGTTCTCACTTGGTGATATGGCGTCGAGATGGTTAAGACTTTTAGAGCCGGCTTCCATAACCACTTGGGCTCAGTGTCGTGATCAATTCATCAACCATTTCTATCCAAAGTCCAAGATCACTCAGCTAAGGAACAATATCACCACGTTTCAACAAACAGGAAACGAGTCATTTTTCAAAGCGTGGGATCGATTCAAGGGGTACTTACAAGATTGTCAGCATCATGGTTACCCTCACGAGACATAGTTGCATGTCAAGGCATATTAGAGAAGTTCTAAATGGCCCTTAACGCGGCAAGTCAAGGTAATTTTGGTTTTAACACTCTTTGAAAAGCCTATCTCTTCATTGCAAATTTAGCTATGAGCAACAGCAGTCATTGCGCTGAACATGATAATTCGAAGAAAGTTGCTATCAAGAATGTGGAGGTAGGCGAATACCAAGAGCTGAAAGTAAAGTTCAGGC
This sequence comes from Crucihimalaya himalaica, assembly GCA_004349715.1. Lineage (NCBI taxonomy): Eukaryota > Viridiplantae > Streptophyta > Magnoliopsida > Brassicales > Brassicaceae > Crucihimalaya > Crucihimalaya himalaica. The sequence goes on along the minus strand of SMJT01000106.1, from coordinate 421,516 downwards.
TTCTGTTGAAACTTCAGAAAAAGAAGCTAAACCCGTCTCCAAACGGTGTTCAGCAAACTACTAATAGGAATGAAGACAACCAAAACGAGACCAAGGAGATTTATTACATTGGTAGACGTAGTTTCAACAGTCTTGGGAACCGTCCAAATTGGCCCTATCAGAAAAAGAACAATCCCCAAAAAAGTGACCTTGAGATTATGATGCATCATCTCCTAGAAGTTCAAAAGTAAAGCTCCAAAGAGATAAATGAAAAGGTGGATAGCATGTATGGGGACATAAAAAGGAGAATCGAATCTTTGGAGGACCACGTTAAGGTCTTGGAAAAAAGGTTCGTGGATTCACAAAAAGATCCACGGAGTTCTAACGGGGAGCACATCGAGAGTATGTTAGTTCCATCACACTTAGAAGTGGTAAGCAAGTAGAAAATAAGAGGCCAACCGATCGATGCAATGATATGACCAATTGGTTGATTTACGACGTGAGAACTAATCGGTACGATGCGACAACTGATCAATTGGAAGATGAATATGAGGCCAACAAGCGTGTGATCCATATTCATGATGATATAGAAGAACCTGATGATAAGGAGAAAGGACCACAAGTCAAACAACTTTTGAAACCGGCCCAAAGAATTATATTTCCCTCCCGAAAGAAGAACAAGGTTCATGAAAAGGAGTTTGATAAGATGAAAACCATGGTTGAGGACCAACAAGACCGATTACCTTTTGTGAAAGCATTAAAGAGTCCCATCAATGAGGAAACTTATTAGGGATATTTTTTCCAACAAGATGGAGTTGGAAGAAGGTTTCTCATGCATCTAACTTATGAGTGTTGCGCGATTTTGCAAAGTAAGATGCTTAAGAAGGTTGGTGATCCAAGACAATTTACTCGACCATGCACAATAGGAAATTTGAAGTTCGGACGCTGTTTATGTGATCTAGGAGCAAATGTAAGCCTAATGCCATTGTCCGTGTCAAAGTGACTAGGTCTCACTACATTCAAGCCATCTAGGATCACATTGGTGCTTGCTGATCTTTCGATTAGACGTCCCAAAGGATAACTTGAGAACATTTTGGTGAAGGTAGCAAAATGTTGGAACAAATCGATCTGATAGTCCTTCAAACCAATCTGATCATTCTTAGGAGACCTTTCCTAGCAAGAGTTGGAGTCATCATTAACGTGAAGGAAGGCGAGATTGACCTCCATCTCGATGACATGGTCATGATATTCAACATAGAAAAACTAGTCAAGGCACCTACAATCAATGGCAGGTCTTTTAGGGTGGAGACTCTAGAAGATATCACCACTAATATATACGAGGAAATTCGTTTGGAAGATAATCTAGAGATAGCTCTGACCACGAAAGAAGTAGAGCTCGAATTCCTATTTGAGGAAACCATCGAGATAGTCAGAACGCTTGGCTCCACATCTCTAGCAATGGAAGTCGCTTTTCTCTCACTAGATGAAGAGGAAGATGTTAACCACTTCTTTTATTGATTTATTTAGATAGTTTTGTAACTATTCTTGCATCTTTTAACCAAGAACAAGATAGTTTGGAGTCTTTTTTTTTGTATTTTTATTGACAAATGGGCTTGAAGATAACAGAGAAGGGATTTTAGAGCTAATATGGCTTTCCAGAAAATTAAGTGGATTTCTAGAGGAATAAACGTGCTTCAAGAAGATCAAACGGGTTTCAAGGAGATCAAAGGAGTTTCAAGATGGACCAAAAGGAAGAAGAGCTCGGAGCCGCGTACCGATCGGTTAAGACCATAACCAATCAGTTGAAAAAGCTCAAAAGACCGATCAGTCATGTCGTTGCACCGATTGGTTGGCATGGATTTCTCAAGTTTTCATTTTCTCGCTTTTGGATGTTTTACATTTTTTTCTACTCCCTAAATATTATATAAAGGGGGCTCGACCCTCAGTTGAAAAACACACCAAGCCATCGAGCAATAAGCTCATTGTAAATACTCTTCTTCTAGTTTTATGTTTCTTGTAAGAGTTTTGTGTTTAGTTTAGTAGTAGATTTAGTAGTATGTCTATGAGTTCTTCATATTCATGCTACTCTATCTCTACATTGCTAAATATTATTCTCAGTTAGGTTGTAGAGTTCCTTTTATTTAGTTTTAAATATATAACTATGCATGATATGAGAATGACGTTTAGATCCTTTGCCTAGGTTGATTTTAATGCTTACTCTAGACTGACCGCTGAGCATGCCATTAGACGTTTCTTGACACGTGATTGTGCAATGAATGTTGGATTGTAGCCTAGGTGAGCAAAGTATTCCTAGACAAGTGACATTGCTAGGGAGCTTTATGAACCTATCAATTCTGCACCTAATGCTTGCTTAGATTCTGATATTAAAGTGACATTTCTATTAGGATTGTTTGCATAGTAGTTATCACTAAGGAATTAGGGTAGCTAATAAATATGATTGAGTTCAATGATAGTTTATAATGTTTTCTCTTATGCATGTATATTACTTGTTAGAATTGCTTTTGGGTTCTCTTTGCCTAATTGATCTATCCTTTTCATATTAAGTTGTTAGAAAACATAAAAATCATATAATTTTTTTAGCCAAATTTTAGTTATTATAATCCATAGTGTAGTTGTTTTGGTATCGTGGATTGATCCCTAAGTACTATAGCGGTGTATCGTGCACTTGCGATAATATTTGGGGTAAAACTTTAAGCACAACAAGTTTTTGGCGCCGTTTCCGAGGACCAAACACGCGTGTATTTGGATTCGTAATTAGAATTTTGCCTAGGATTTTATTTTATTTGTATATATGTAAATATGTTTCTTTTCTTCCTTTTTGTACTAATTCATTGTGTTGAAAGGTTACTGCAAAGAGCCAAGTTTCTGAAAATTTTCTAACACTAATCAACAACAACTTAGCAAGAATGAACAGTTCAGGAAGACAGAGCTAGATGATTGGACATATGGAACGTGTAGGTGAAGACAATGGTCCTGTCGAGATAGTCGGATCAAACAAGAATGATGCTGGAAAAGTCCGACAACCGATCAGTGCTGGAACAAGACCTACCGGTCCAACTGTGGTTGCTCAATCTATCGGTTGTCATCAACACCGATCGGTTTCCCAACCAGTCGATCGGTAGGCGTGTATTTACTGGGCATGCTGGGGTCATTTTGGGAGGTCTAAATACTCCTAATCAGTTCCATGCTAGCGGAACCCTCATTCGTCCTATTTTGCCCCGAGGGCAAGGCTTTGGCATCAGACCTTTGATGTTGGGCATAAAGATTTACTCCAAGTAAATACCGCAAGTGTATAGTACAGCGCTGTAGTACTTAGGGATCAAATCCACAGTGACAAAAGCGATTACACTATGGACTATGATAATCATAATTTGGCTAGGATAAATAAATAGGATTTTGTATGTTTTCTAATAACTTAATAAGATAAATATGATCCAAGTACATCTAAGTTAGGCACATGGAATCCTAAGGAAATCTAAACTAGCAATATACATGCATATGAGAAGGCATTAAAACCCATCCTAAAACTCAATCATAAATATTAGATATCCTAATTCCATAGTGATAACTAATATGCTAACAATTCTAATAGAAACTCCCGTTTACTATCAAAATTAAAGCAAGCATTATGTTTAGGATTGATAGGTTCACAAAGCTCCCTAACGACTCTGGTTTCTTAGGAATACTTTGCTCCCCTTGGCTACAATCCATTGCAACTCTCGTTGTCGAAGAACATCTAAAGGCGTATCTTGATGTTTAACCTTTCCAAGATAAGCATTAAAATCAACCTAGGTGAAGAATCAAAGGAACAATCTCTATATGACATGCATAAGAACCTATCTAAAGTATCCTAACAGAAACCTTAAAACCTAACAGAGAATTATTTAATCATAGTATAGATATAACAACACATAGTATTAAAACTCATAGAAATGTATTTACAGAGAGTTTATTGCTCTTGGATTGGATGATTTACAACTAAGGATCGAACCCCTTTTATATAGTGTTTAGGTAGTAGTGATAAATGTAAAACTTTCAAAAGGGAGAAAATGAAAACTTGACAAATCCACGCTAACCGATCGGTGCAGGGGCATGACCGATCGCTCCTTAAGGCTTTTCCAACCGATTAGTTATGGTCTTAACCGATCGGTACACGGCTCCGAGCTCTTCTTCCTTTTGGTCCATCTTGAAGCCCGTTTGATCTTCTGGAAGCCGGTTCGTTCCTCTGGAAGTCCACTTACTCTTCTGAAAGTTTATTATAGCTCTAAATCCCTTCTCTTTTGTCTTCAAACCCATTTCCCAATGAAATAAAAAAAGACTCAAAAATATCTTGTTCTTTTTTTTAAAAGACGCAAGAATAGTTACAAAATGACCTACTTAAATAAGTAAAAATAGGGGTTAACACATTCCCCCAGACTTAAATCTTTGCTTGATTTCAAGTAAAAATCAATAAAAACTCGAGTCTGGAGAAATGGTTAGAAGGATATAAGCCAGAAATACTTAGAGAGGGTCTTCTTTCCGCGAACTGCATCAAAACTTATCAGAGCAAAACTTAGTTTATGTATTTAACTATGAACTTGTCAATATCACATACTTTGAATCCTGAGATCTCAAAGAACTCCCGAAGTCAATGAACTTAGCTTTGTAACATGCGCACATTTTCACAGAGGGGATATCGGACATGGTAGGGTCTTGGTAAAGGAAGAATTTAGGGTGACTCAAGTGTTTATGGTTTTATCCTAAAAATCTAGGATGCAAATCATTATGCATAATCACAATGAGACACAAACCAATTGACGTATACATAGCATTCCTTTCACTAAAGCTATTTTATTTTCCTTAAAACCAGACAAAATCCCAGAGAAAATACAAAGAAATTCTTTTGATGCTTTTACAGTAAAATCTAACTTTTTCCGGTTCCTACTTCCCTTTTTTTCTTCTTATTTTAGTTTTTTTTTCAAGGGAACTGTGGTACCGGTTCTGCCATACAAACTTAAGCATCAAAACAATTTTGTAAAAATTTTCTAACATTCTCTAACAAGTCCTAAAAATCTGTCAAAATTCTCTAACAAAACTTAATCTTTCAAAATCTTACTAATCCTCCCCAAATCATACGTCTAACAACCCTAATGCTAGTGAAAAGTTAGCTATGTCGGTCCGTATACTCCATATTTTATGCACATGAATGCTCATATGGCGATGATCAGAAGAATGCATGGGGTTTTAGCATAAAGGGGGTTTTAGGGTACAAGGTATGGTATGATCCTAATTATTCGGAGGTCGAAGAGAGTGGTAAAAACAAGGCAGCTTCGAATATCTATCAATAACATGATTACTAAGCCCCTAAATGAGATATACTAAATGCATGTTCAATGTTCACTAGATAAGGCTAAACTCAAATCGTTCAAGTTTCAAAGAGATAGGGACTTTGCTAGATATTGTGTCTGCTCATGATCATTCCAAACTTCTGGTCTGCTTCTGATGTAATCCTGAATAAGTCGTTGGAAAGTCGTCCTCAAGTAAGTTCCTGAAAAAGCTCATTGTCCCCTAAAATTACTGAAAATGACCGATTAAAAATGAAAGTTTCCACCAAATATATCAGATAAATGATACATCCGTACCCTCCCCTACACTTGAATTACACCATCTCGATGTAAAATAGAATGAAGGAAGGCGGATGAGAATTTTCAAGAAAAAGATCCTAAAAATAGAAAATACTTAAGATAATGGGTTTTCAGATGAAACGTAAACCAATCGCCGCAACAGTTACAACTGATCAATAACTAACCTACCCAGAACCGATCGGTCAAACGTATAAACCGATCATTTGTCGTAATCAAGGCTCACTCGTCTTGCCGTCTTGGCCTGGCTTGTTTGATGTCTGGTGCGTGCGGTCTGCTCTCTGATTGTTGTTGATGGCTACTAGAGCTTGTTGATCATGCCCTCCATTGCTTCTTGGCCTTTCTCTTTGAACTTCAGAGTGATGATGGCTTTAACTTTAAAGACAAACCTTGATGTCTCTTTACACTGTACCGTATACTCAATGGTGTCGCCAACACATTTCCGTGCTACCAAGATGACACGAGAGTCTCCAATCACCCTCTCAATCTTTGCCTTTTCTCTTCTCTTGATCTTCTTGGATGTTATTACAGAAGAATGAGTATCTCCATCCAGGACTTCTTTGATCTCATTCTTATCACTAATATCTTCTTTTGTTATGGCATCTAACTTCTTCTCATCGTCCATAGTGAGACATGAGGCATGTTTAACGTCTTCACGGCTAGGGATTGTGTGTTATAAAATACCTTTGCTCATCTCCAAAACAAGAAAATCGGTAAGAGTCCAGCAATTCCCAACTCAAATATCTAGGTTCTGAATAAAGCCTTGTTGAGATGTGGTGGACGCATTCGCGAAAGTGAGAGAACAAGGAGGGTCTTGGATGGTAGCACAAATTTGTTGGTATCTTCAAGTTTGGGAAGTCTTGTCAGAACCTTACGCTCTTTCTTCAACTTCTTTGTAAGCTCATCCAAGCCTTTCTCACCCATCATAACACATTTGACGATCTCCTTAATATTAGTTAGATTCTTCGTAGCCTCTTCAAAAGTCATCCCTTCTTAGGCTTGTATACGCGTGGATGCTCTTGAACACTTCGGACCTTCTGAACATCTTCTGAATCACCTCTTGAAGTCTTGGATTCAAGCTGGACCGTGTTATCCCAGATGTAAGAAACAAACCGATCGGTTAAAGTGCTGCACCGATCGGTTTCGGCGGTTCTTACGAACCAATCAGTGGTAAGGCTACACCGATGGTGGTAAGGCTGCACCGATCGGTGGTAAGGCTACACCGATCGGTTGAGGCTGAAACCACTTCCGATTCAACTTCAACATCATTCACTTACTCTCTAGGGTTCCCCTATTGTTTTCTTGGAGGAAACTTAGCACTGGAAGCAACTTAGACGATTTGAGTCTCCAAAACCGGACACGAGTACTCACAACTTCAATCTTCTCATTTAAGAGAAGTGTACATCTCATCTACCTTGGCATTGGTGATCTCAACTCTTTCCTTGTGACTCTCCATCAGCTGAAGCATTATCCTCTAGAGTTTGCTCTCTGGGGGGTTTTGTTGAGTAGATTGAAACTCGCTTTGCTCGTTGTTGTAGCCTTTGAAACCAGCATGTTTCCTCCCATCATCAATATCAGCGCCTTTCTCATCACCTAAATCCTTTCTATGAAGTTTCAGAAGAAGATCAAGTTTCTTTTTGAGCTCTTCGTATTCTCTCATCTGTTGGAACATGAAGATCTTGTTCCTTAATTGAGTAGTCTTCAACTTTGGGTAAAAGTGATTGATGAATAGGTCATGACACTGCTCCCACGTGGTGATGGACTCTGGCTTTAGAAGTCTTGTCTATCTCACAGCTTTGTCTTCCAAGGAAAACTTGAACAAGGTCAAGAAAATATAGTCTCGGGAAACACCATTCACCCTTTGCGTGCCACAAAGATCTTTGAAGTTGTGCACATGCTCCATAGGATTTTTTTGAACAAGACCATTGAAAACTTATTTCTTCACCAATGCAATCATTGAAGCATCAATATGGTAGTCTTGTGAGGCAAAGGTGGATGGATGGCGGTTCTACCAGCATAGAACCGATTAGGAGCAATTTACTCTCAAAACAGCTTTAGTAGGCTCAAAAGTAACACGCAAACCAATCGATTGCTCAATGCCTTTATAACCGATCGGTTGTTGACATTCACCGATCGGTTCTCTAATATCTTCAAAACCGTGGTTGAGAAACGTTCTCAGCAACGTTTCCATCTTTATTATCACCTCCAACAGCAACACAAACCTTAGGAATGTCTTCCATTACTCTTGGGGCCACCTCAAGGCCTGTAGGATATGGTACCTCTAATGAAACCAGAAATTGTTCACCGACTTCTGGTACAGATCCCAAGATTTGATGTGAAACGTACCAAATCCAATCATCCCCAACATCATGTGAACCTCTTCCTTGAAGCCCAACTCCTCAAGGATCTAATCCTGAAGAAATCTCATGGGATGGATTTGGCAGCCTTCCTTCTGTTCTTTGAAAGGCGACGTCAAAATCACTCATCTCGATGTGATGAGAATCCATACTCCTTGGGCATGAGGCCCAGCTTGTCGCAGCTCTCCCCTCATGTTTTTGGAGCCATTTCTAACGTTAAACAATTGGTGCTGGCCAACAACCGGTCAGTTGACGATGTCTTCAGAATTGATCGGTGCAACAGCTGCCCCGTTCGGTAAGCCTTCCTTGAATTTGCATCTTCTGCGTTAAGCACCTGAATCAAAACCTTTTTATGACCATAAAACATGAGGCTCAACATGTGACATCCGGAGTCTCATGTTTTATCTCAATTTTTTCTTAAACATGAAAACAAAACAAGAAAACACATGTTAGTGAAATACATGTTAGTAAAATATACAAAATATACAAAACAAACAAGAAAACACAAAAAACGATTATATAAAAAACAAGAAAATAAAACCCTAGAAGAAGTTCTAACTACGAATCCAAAGGACTCGTGTCTGGTCCCTGACAACGGCGCCAAAAACTTGTTGTGCATAAAATTTTTACCCCAAATAAATACCGCAAGTGTACAATACACCGCTGTAGTTCTTAGGGATCAAATCCACATGGAGCAAAACGATTACACTATGAACTATGATGATCAATACTTGGATATGGTAAATAGATAGGATTTTGTATGTTTTCTAATAACCGAATAAGATAAATATGATCCAAGCACAACTGAGTTATGCACAAAGAATCCTAAGGAAATCTAAACTAGCAATATACATGCACATAAGAAGGCATTACAAACCATCATAGAACTCAATCATAAATATTAGATATTCTAGTTCCTTAGTGATAACTACTATAATCAATTCTAACAGAAACTCTCGTTGATTATCAAAATTAAAGCAAGCATTGTGTTTAGGATTGATAGGTTCACAAAACTCCCTAGCGACTCCCGTTGTTTAGGAATACTTTGCTCTCCTAGGCTACAATCAAACGTTCCATTGCAACTCCCGTTGTCGAGGAACATTTAAAGGTGTGTCCTAATGTTTAGCCTATCCAAGATAAGCATTAAAATCAACCTAGGCGAAGAATCAAAGGATCAATCTCAATATGACATGCATAAGAACCTACCTAAAGTATCCTAACAGAAACCCTAAAACCTAGCAGAAAATTATTTAAGCATAGGAGAAATATAGCAACACGAGAATGAAGAATTCATAAACATGTTGCTAATCTACTACAAAAACTATAAAATTAACTCTAAGACAAACATATTATTAAAACTCAGAGAATAGTATTTACAGAGAGTTTATTACTCTTGGCTTGGATAATTTACAACTGAAGGTCGATCCCCCTCAATACAGTGTGTAGGGTGTACAAAAAAATGTAAAACTTCTAAAAGCGAGAAAACGAAAAATTGAAAAATCCATGCAAATCGGTCCTTGAGGCTTTTCCAACCGATCGGTTAGTGTCTCACTGTGATTACACATAATGATTTGCATCCTAGATTTTTAGGATAAACGCCATAAACACTTGCGTCACCCTAAACACTTCCTTTACCAAGACTATAACATGTTCGATATTCCCTTTGTGAGAGTGCACACTTTTTAATTGAATGTTAAAAATTTAAGATCATTGACTTTGAGAGTTCCTTGTGATCTCGAAATTTAAAGTATGGTATATTGATAAGTTCATGGTTAAGTACAGAAAGTATGTTTTGCTCTGACTTGGTTTTGATGCAGTTCACAGAAGGAAAACCCGTTGTAAGTATTGTTCCGAAAGATTTGTGAGCTTCATTTTTTGTTGTTCTAGTTTGAGGACAAACAAAGATTCAAGTCTCGGAGAAGGTGTTAACTCCTATTTTTACTGGTTTTTTACTAATGTTTTGATATATATTTTGAGTCATTTCTTAAGTCAAATAGTGTTTTAGCGTATTTTTTTTTTTTTTGTGTCTTGAAAGGTTTTGAGATAAATGGAGAGTTTTTGGATCATTTTGGATGAATGGAGATTTAGGATCGCGCAGAAGCGCCAAAATTTTGGCCTCTTATGAAAGAATTTCCACCGTTGGATCTTCTTCATATTTGACACAGGATAGAATATGATGTCAGCTATCATATGCAAGTGGTTTGAAGGAAATCTAACGGTGCGATCAAAGGTTATGATAATTCAACCGACTAGTGCTCTCTTGAAACCGGCCAGTTATGAAGCTTCAGAAAACCGATCGGTTATGCACGAGCACCGATCCGTTGGCGAAACTTCCAAACGAGTATTATAAAGCCCATAACAAGTCCAAGTCGTCCAGAACTCATTCTAGTGGAAAACTTCCATTTTTCTCACCTACAGGACTTCTGGAAGATTTTCATTTTGGCGATTTTGGAAGATTTCCATTTCTTTATTCTTCTATTTTTCTCTCCTTCTCTTGTATTATGAATAGCATGCTCGACCCTCAGTTGTAAATCAACGAAGCTAAGAGCGATAAACTCTCTGTAAATACTCTTGAGTTATAATAATATGTTTCTTTTAGAGTTTTGTTTATAGTTTTTGTAGTAGATTAGCAACCCGTTTATGGGTTCATCATTCTCGTGTTGCTATATCTCTACTATGCATAAATAATTCTTTGTTAGGTTTTAGGGTTTTTCTTAGGATGCTTTAGATAGGTTTTTATGCATGTCATATTGAGATTGATCCTTTGATTTTTTTCGCCTAGGTTGATTTTAATGCTTATCTTGGATAAGCTAAATATAAGGATACGCCCTTAGACATTTCTAGACACTTGACCGTGCACTGGAACGTTGGATTATAGCCTATGGGAGCAAGGTATTCCGAGACAAGTGACATTGCTAGGAAGCTTTGTGAATCCATCAATCCCATACATAATTCTTGTTATACTTTTGATAGTAAAGTGTCATTTCAATTAGAATTGTTAGCATAATAGTTATCACTAAGGAAGCGGACCGATTGGTCAAACATAACTGGAATCCTTCTGGGTAGAGGATCGATCGATCCAAAGGTGGACCGATCGGTTGTCACTCTCTGTTTTCAATTGCTACAACTGCTTCAACCGCTCACCAGAATGATACGTGTTCAATAAATTGGGTTTAACGTTTGAATGCACCGTTAGATTTCCTTCAAAAAATTTGGAAATGAAAGCTAACATCCTTAGGTATCCTGTGTCAAAACTTGGGAAAGATCTAACGGTCGTAAGTCGTACATGTATGGGCAACCTTCTCATGCTTCTACACAGTTCTACATCTCCAAAAATGTGTTTTTATCCTAAAGTGGCTTGTTTTCTTCGAAAAAATCTAAAACATGTAAGAACTCAATAAAGGAGTGAAAGAATCTAAAAACACACTTTTATTCAATAATATATATGAAATATGAAAAAACACAAAGACTCAAAACCGATAAAAACGCAATACATCAACTTCCCCCGACATAGATTTTTGCTTATCCTCAAGTAAAGCAAATGTCTTCATTGAGAAAAGAGGTTTGAAAACACGAGAACTCACAAATTCTTTCGGGATCATGCTTCATGTCATTTGCCTGCAGACTGCCGATACAAATTTCATACCAAATCGTATTCCGTTGTACTTCACTATTCCTGTAGCATCAATATTAAATCCCGGGATCACACAGAACATTCAGAATCAAAGAACTTAATCTTTTAACATTCATTAAGATATGCGTGGACTCTCAAAAAGGGGGTATCAAACACGTTATGGTCTAGGTATCGAGGCTAGTTTATGGTGGCTCAAGTGTTTAAAATTTCCTCTAATGCGAACGGATGCAAGTCATTGTGCAAAATCACAGTGAGACACAGACCAACTGAGAGGTACATAGCTTTCCTTTTGCCTATATTACCGAACCAACTCAAATCCTCATTAAACTAGAAGTTTTCCTGAAGGTTTTGAAAACTAAACATATCAATTCGACTTTTCCGATTCCTTCCCTTTTCCTTTTCCCGCTTTATTTCTTTGAATTCTTTTTTTTAGGAAGGGAGTGGAACTGGTTCTTGTCTTACATAAGCTGCATAAAAAGGTAACTTAGTCATAAATTCTCAGTTCATTCCCATAGACATCACCATCCATAATAACTACTAGATCATCTCACAAATTCATCCATACAAACTACACAACTTAATCCTAACAAAAGAAATGGTATGTAGGTCTCTATATCCATAGTTTTTGCACATGGTTGCACATACTGATGATGACATAAAGATGCATGGGGTACGGTTTGAAACATGGGTAAGGACATGGTGAAGTACTATGCTAAAGGTGAGTTTAACTATTTAGAGTTTACAGAGAGTGATATATGTGATGCAAAGAAAACTCTGCATATATAATCTATTACATGATTATCAAGCCCCTAAGTGAGATATAATAAGTTTGATTTAAGTTCCAATAAGCAAGGTTCGGATCAAATCATCCAAAAATCTAAGTGATAGAGATTACTGTATAGTGATCGAGGCATGAATTTTCGAGCATTTCCAGGTCATCCATCAAGCAATGCAGAAGCAATCATAGAGCAACGAAACAAAGCAAGGTGCAAATCCCTAAGAAAAGGTCATAGTTTTTAAACAAGTTTTTGACTCAATAAAACATACACGCTTTTGACTCGATAAAACTGACTCACTAACTCAAAGAAAGACATAAGGAAGAAGACATCCAAAGAAAACATCATCAGTAGACAAGTGGCATCCTCTCCCAGATTTGCTTCACACCGTCTCGGTGTGAGAACTAATCCAAAAGAAGATGTTAGACAAACTCAGAACAAAGCAAAATGGCTAAATAGAAATACTTGGTGGGTTACCTCCCATAAAGAGTTTGTTTAAGATCGTTGGCTTGACCTTTGAGGATGAGATATTAATCATGAGAATCAAAAGTTTGAGCCAATGGACCTTTGGTCCTTCTCCTGTTGCGGCAGAAAACAATATATGCAAAGTAACACACAATTGTCCATGATAGCGAGACAAAATTACCATCAACAAAATTGGCTGCAAATATAACATATATCTTGAAATAATCATTAGTAGTTGGATGCTCACGAGGATCAAATGTATTTGGAGTAGAAATAAATCAATTTCAGGTTTAAACGAGGTTTTAATAAATAATCAACTTCATCCCCATTGATCTCATATAGCACAATATAATCAACCTCATGATTCTCAATCTTTTGCAAAATCTCATCAATATCAAGTACATTTCCTAGGTAAGATTCTTCAAGAAAATGTCTAGATATTTCAGGCATTGAAAACTTAATCTCGAGATCATGAACATTCAAATCACAATGATATTCAATATCAAAACATATTCATGGTAATCCCTAGCAAGTTTTGATGCTCTTAAAGTATCTAGTTATTGAGACTCACATATCAAATCAAAACATACCTCAATGATCATGGGAGTATGCATAATAGAAGTTACATCTTCAATGCATGGCATGTGAATATCTTCAATATCATGAATTTCAAGGGTTGAAACGTATGTACCTTCTAGTTGGCATGGTGGAATCCAATATATATTACGTTTTCAAGCATATGAGCTTCTTGTATCTCATAGTTAGTGTGTTCCCTCTCTTCAAATGCCGTCCGTAATGATAAGAGGTTCAACCGAATCAAAATCCTAAATCACTCTTTGTTAGTGTAGGATTTTCCTTGTAAAGCTCATCCAACTCCTCTTTCTGTTCCGGTGTAAGAAAACTCTCATGAAATGGTGACTCCTTATATGACTCTTCTTCTTGTGACCAATCATTATATTTCATGGCCAATAATAGCTTTTGTTTCTTTTTCCTTTTTTAAAAAAACACCTAATAACATCAAAAAAAAAATTGATAAGTAGTAACTGTAAATAAAAATGCTCTAGTCTAAAACCTAATTCTAAACCTATAGATAAAACTATTGGTTCCCAGTAACGGCGCCAACTTGATTACTCGAGTAATTAACCCGAGATACTTTAACTGCAAGGGCACAGTGAAGTGCTCAGTAGGATATTCGGGGTCGATCCACAAGGACCAATGATACTCTATAGATTTGTGAGACTCGTAAATAGCTAAAGCGTAGAAAATTTTTGGTTTTCAGAAATGTGAATAAAAATGTAAAGACTAAACGATGTAAGTTATATAATAAAAAGCATTGGGTCGCAGGGTAATTCAGAGAATCAATGATCAATGAGATCAAAGCAGCATAAACTCAGCAGTTAAACACCGTTCACAAACATGAACACTAAAATAGACTAATTCTCTTTCAGGACATTAATCTCTAAACTTGATTAATCAATTTTACAAACTGTCGTTTAAGACCTCCTAGTAGTTCACTATGTTCACAATACTTTCTAACATCAACTATTGTTGGCTAAGAGCATATTGCTCAATTCACACTTGTTCATGCATTCTATTAAACACTTTCATGCATAGAAAAACCTAAGATATAAAACAGTGTGATCAATCCGGTTCTAGTATTAAAGACATGTGAATTGAATAACCTAAAGAGTTAGAGTTTCATAAAAGCAATCAAATCATCGAACCATTGAATCCCCTACTTAGAACCCTAAAACCCAATTAAGAAATTACTCACATATAGCAATTAGATCAACACAAATAGAAAAAGACCTAGAAAACACAATAAAATTGCAATAGATTAGGGTTTAGAAATGTTCTCCAAATTGTCAGAAAGGATGAAATCTCTAATCCAAAGAGTAGCTTACAATGGTGGAAGTCTCTCCAGAAAATTGAAAAAGGTGTAAAAGTATCCCCCCCAATCTCCCCAAAATTTGAGTCCAGTGTTTTATTACAATAGAAGAGGAGTTAGGTTGAATCTGGAGTGAATCAGATAAAATTTAGGCCCAAAATAGGCCTAAAAATGCGGCTAAAGAACGGACCGATCGATCTGAAAGCGGACTGATAGGTCAAACATCACTGGAATCCATCTGGGTAAGGGATCGATCGATCCAAAGTGGACCGATCGGTCTATCACTCTCTGTTTCAATTTCTACAACTGCTTTAACCACTCGCCAGAATGATCTGTATTCACTAAATTGGGTATAACTTTTGAATGCACTGTTAGATTTCCTTCAAACCACTTGAAAATGAAAGCTAACATCCTAAGCTATCATGTATCAAAAATTGAGAAAGCTCTAACGGTGGTAAGTCGTCCATGTATTGGAAACCTTCTGATTCTTCTACACAGTTATGAATCTCCAAAAGTGTGTTTTCATCCCCAAGTGGCTTGTTTTCTTCCAAAACAACATAAAACCTGTAACTCGATAAAGGAGTAAAAGACTCTAAAAACACGCTTTTATTCAATAATATATAAAAAATATGAAAAAAACAAAGACTCAAAACCGATAAAAACGCAATACATCAACTCTCCCCAACTTAGATCTTTGCTTGTCCTCAAGTAAAGCAAATGCCTTCATCAAGAAAAGAGGAACAATGGCCAATGATCCGAGAGAAGATACAACAATTGCGAAAAAATCGAATGCATCTACAACACGAGTGTAAAATTGTAACTCCCTGACCGCCACCTCTAATGGGCCCCGTGTCCGCTCTCGGCCCACTGAGGCCATCCTCGTCCGATGGCTCATTCGTTACGTCTGGGAAGGTTTAAAGACTTGTTACCGACCCTACAAATCACCACATGATCTTGCTTCGTGTTTTTCCTCACTCGCACGGTTTCAGAAATCACTTCTCGGGAGGTTTTCCATCCTGAAATTGATCCAGCTCAAGCATGCTTAACTCTAGAGTTCTCTCGAGATATTTGACGGAAAAGATAAATACACTTTGCTGACACAGGTGGTCAAATCAATTCTTTTAAATCTCTCTGCACTACCATATTTCTGAAACCGAGATATTACAAAAATGCAATAGGGAAACTAAAAAAAACCCAAGAAAATTGCAGAAACCAAGTGGTTAAAACCACTAAAATACGAAGATATCAATAGTCATTGTATAATTAACCCTTACCTTTATCGATACCACAACTTTGAGTCTGAATAATACTAAGGATGGGGGATACCCAAGCTCTATTTGCTCTCTCCAGCGGATTCTCTAAAGTCTTGATATTTGCTTATTGGTTGTGAATCTGAATTTTATTTAATGTCTTTCCCATAATTCCTTGCCCAATTAACCACCAAAGAATTGTGTACTATTATCCTCCCTATGATCATACCTAAGAGTTTTGAATAGCCCAACTAGTATTATAAAAATAAATCATAATTATCATGACATCCGTAATATTCTTTTGTTTTCTATGGCCCAGAAATTTTAATTTATTTGCCTAAGCAATTCATATATTTAAGCTGAAATTTACTATTATCTATCATTTCTTTTAATACGTTTGATATCAATCTCCATATATTAATTTCCAAATACGTTTAAAGTGAAAATTGTTTGGTTTTCTATATATTTAGAGTGAATCTGGTTTGATTCTTTCTATTTCATTTTATTTTTTATTGACTATACTATAGTTTAATTAATATTCAGAACTTTTAATATTTTAAATACTATTTACTATTTTCAAGTTTTATATAAGACTTTACTTATAAAAAAGTTTTGGTTCGGTTGGTAATGTATCTCGGATTTGGCTCTAAGGCAAGGGATTTTTATTTCTTTAGACACATTAAACGGACAATTAACCTTGTCAATTTTATTCGTTAGTCGATTTAAAGACGTGGAATTTTTTGCAAAGTCAACAAAAGTTTGAGATTTTTAGAAGAATTGCTAAAAATAGACCTAAAATTGAGTTTGAATGCAAAACTAGACTACAAATTGAAACAAATGCAAAACTAGACCAAAAAGGTAGAGAAATTACATTAACCCTCTTATTTGCAAACAAAGAAAAAACACAAACTGCATTTACAGTTCTAACCTTTGCGTGCAGGAGACTTCATGAACAAAGTCTCACAGTAGATTTCATCCATGACATCCATAAAGTCTAAACCGTTATTAAACCTTAGATTTAAATTAAAAAAATAATAAAAATCATTTCAATGTAATTTTTTCTTCAGAAAATAAGATTATTCAAATATGAACTTTATAAATTAAAATTTTAGAAACTTTCATAAAATTAAAGCATGTAAGGTTTAAAAATAAAAATTTCATAAAATTTCATAAAACTAAGTCATGTGATGTAAACCATGTGAAGCATAATAAGTTTAGGGTTTGCCAATTGGTAAAAATTCATATAACTATCTTTAGGGTTAGACTTAAATTCTTAATTATTCGAATTTCAGAGGTGAAATCTGAAATTTCAAAGACGAAATCTGAAATTTGAAAGGTGAAGTCTGAAACTTCAAAAGTAAAGTCTGAAATTTCAAAAAAATTTAAAATTTTCAAAAAATTTAAAATTTTCAAAAAATTTCAAAATTTTCAAAAAAGATAGAAAAAATTCAAATTCAAAGGTGAAGTCTGAAATTTCAGATTGAAGTCTGAATTTTTAACCTAACCCTAGTTTGACTCCCATATATAAACTCAATTTTTCTATCTTTCTCACATCTCTCTCTTTCTCTCAAAAACGACAGCTCTCTCTCTCTCTCTCTCTCTCTCTCTCTCTCTCTCTCTCTCTCTCTCTCTCTCTCTCTCTCTCTCTCTCAAACCTTTGAAAAATAGCAATGATCTCTCCATCTTCAATGCCACTCCACTGTACCGTCGTCGGTAAGACGTTGCTTTTATTGTTTTTTCTTCATTTTCGTCGCTTTTGATCTCTCCTCAAAAATGTTATTCTCTCCATACTCAGATCTGACTAACCACTCTCTCATTATTACTGCAATTTTTTAACCATCGTCTTCATCCTACTAACTTATATTTTTATGCTTGTTACAGATAGTTAAGTTTGTTTTCTTTAGATTCATACAACAATTTATGTTCTAAATAAAAACTAATATTTGAATTTTTAATTGTCTGTGCGTTATGATTTGTTTTTTAGAATTTCATATAGAGGATTCATTATGAATTTCAAATCTAAATAATTTATGTTGAGTATGATTTCTAAATTTGTTGTTAATTTATCTGAGTTTTTTGCGTTATTTTTGTGTTTGTATATGAGTTTTCGTTTTTTCCTTTATTTTTATAGATCTAGATTTACACTAAGACTTCACTTTGAGACTTCACACCCAGACTTCACTGTGATACCTCACAACCATACTTCACTGTGAGACTTCACACCCAGACTTCACTCTGAGACTTCACACCCAGACTTCACTGTGAGACTTCACAACCATATTTCACTGTGAGACTTTACTTTACACCAAGACTTCACTGTGAGACTTCACACCCAGACTTCACAACCATACTTCAGTGTGAGACTTCACACACAGACTTCACTGTGAGACTTCACACACAGACTTCACTGTGAGACTTCACACCCAGACTTCACAACCATACTTCACTGTGAGACTTCACACACAGACTTCACTGTGAGACTTCACACACAGACTTCACTGTGAGACTTCACACCCAGACTTCACTATGAGACTTCACACCCAGACTTCACACCGAGATGGTTATGGGCTCCCGTAGCATCTAATTCTTACATATAATGTTGTAGATGTAAAACAAACAAATTTAGTCCTCCTTTTTGGATTATAAATCTCTTGTACAATGATATTTTCAATTAATAAAAGTTCTATTGATAAAAAAGTACTTCTTGCGAAACCTATTAAATTAAATATCAAGTCTTAATTTAACAAAAATAAAGTTGCAAAATCCTTAGAGAGAACTTTGTTCTTGTTCATCTGAAATGCAAAGTGGAAAAAAAACAAATCATAATTAGCTAGGCATATAGTAGTGTTCTTGAAAGGAGACTTCATACCGAGACTTGGAAAGAAGACTTCACTTCCAGATTTCAACACATCTAGTGACCCTTAACCTTGAAAATCTTAAGTACTAAAAATACATATAAAAATGTCATGAGCCACATAAATATGGCCAGTTTAATAGATGGAAATGTGAAACTCATACATTAGTGCAAGATATAAGATACAAATGATTTTTTTAAAAAGTTAGTGCAAGAGACTTCACACGTAACACACATGTTAGGATAAGGAAAAAAAAAATTAACTAATCACAAATAAGCTAAAATTTCAGTTTTACTAAACATCATCGTATGAGACTTCTCAGAAGTAGTCTATCGGTAGACTTCTCATACGAAGTCTGTTAGGAGACTTCAAAGGTGAATTCTCGTAATAAATAACTACTAGAAACTAATAAAATCGATTTAAGACAGAATATAACATATTGAGATGTGAAATTCATACATAAACAACAACAATAACTAATACACATGAAAAACAATTAAATCTCAAAAATATAAAATAGATATGATACAAATACATTTTTTAAAATGTTAGTGCAAGAGACTTCTCAAACGAAGTCTCCGGACAGACTTCCTCAGTGAAGTCTAAATATTATAAGCTAAATACCTAATAAGTTAAGAAAAATAATTTAAAAATAAGTATACGATAAAAATATTTCAAATTTCTAAAACATCAAAAGTCATACGTAACACACATTTTAGGACAAGAAAATTAAAATAACTAATTACAAATAAGCTAAAATTTTATTTTTACAAAAATTATCATTTGAGACTTCTCGGATGAAGTCTCCCAACAAACTTCTCAGATGAAATCTGCTAAACAATTTAGAGGAGATTTCGCTTGAGAAGTCTGAAAGTAGGGGTCTAGTTTTGTCAATTGACCAGATTTTGACTTTTTAAGGAGACTTAACAGGCGAAGTCTCCTACAGAATGAGACTTCGTCTGAGAAGTCTATACCAGTTTGGGGTCTAGTTTTGCAATTGACCACATCTTTGACTTTTTCATTAGACTTCATCTGGGAAATCTCATCAGTATGAGACTTTGCCTGTGAAGTCTATTACGTAATAAGGCTTCCATGATGAAGTCTTTTTGCCTTCATAGACTTCTCCGGCAAAGTCTACCCATAAAGTAGGATCTAGTTTTGCAATTGACTAGAGTTTGACTTTTACATGAGATTTCGCCTGAGAAGTCTGAGTAAAAAAAGGGTTATTTTGGCAATTGACCAAATTTTTTGATTTTTCTAATTCCAGAATTTCTGATGGTTGCAGACTTCATCTGAGAAGTCTATCAATAGTCAATGTTTTAAAATTTCGGTCAAATGCAAAAATAACCCTCTTTTTCAAGCAGAGTACTTCTTAAGTGAAGTCTTGATAAAAAGTCTTTGTTCAGGTCAAATGCAAAACTAACCCTCCTTTTTCGCAGACTTCACAGGAGAAGTCTAAAATAAAAGTCAAACTTACGGTCAATTGCAAAACTAACCTCATGTACACAACTTCATATGTGAAGTCTGAAGACTGTTTTTTTTTTTGTTTTGAAAGGAGAATTTGAGACTTCCATCGTGAAGTCTGTGAAGCAAAAAGTCAATTGTGAAACTAACCCCCAATTGACTATTAAGACTTCACCCGAGAAGTCTGCCTTCTCGAAAATCAGTGAAAATGAAGCAAAAATTACCAAATTTTGGTTTAATCTTGTTTTTAGCTTCGTCGATGGCCAAGAACTGCTTACACCACCAATACCCAAGAAACTCAAGCGTTATTATGCATGAATCTTAGTAAATCGCAAGATCTAAGGATGATGAATTTTGAAAAAGAGATTTTAGAGTTTAATGGTTGAAATGAGAGAGAATGAGAGAGGATATCGAGAAAAATGGAGCTCTTAGCTTAATTATAGAGCTTTAACATCTCTTAATTCAGTTGGTTGAAGCATTTAGAGCTCAATTTTTGTTGGTAATGGTGGTTGTGAGCTATTGAAGAAGATGACATTTTAGTAATTATGTGAGAATCTTTGGGTTATTATTTTTCAAACCCAGCTACTAGACTTCTCCTGTGAAGTCTGCGCTATGTATTTTTCTGAAAAAGAAGTTTGGAAGGGTTATTTTAAGGCATTTTGAAAAAAAAGAGAAGAGAAGTTTAGTTTTGGAATTGACTTCAAATACGGGTCTAATTTAGCAAGAAGCCCGAAATTTTTTAAATAGTCATCAAAAATTTGAGGTTTTTAAAATAATCAATAAAAGTTAGTTAATTATTTCACCACAAGCAATGTTGGAGCTTTTTCAACATTTTAAGTTAGTTGAGGCTTTTTCTTATATTTTCCCATTATTTTTTTTCTAAAAGATCTTGGATTTAAGCTTCTAATTTTGTAATCTTGACTTTTTATTCACTTGTTTTGTATATTTATATTTGAAAAGTTTTCTGATACTCTGATTTAGTAGTGGGGTTATATCATAGAGTATACAAGGATGAAGAGTAAGATCTGAGATGGTAGATAAATTTACTTGCCTTGGAATTTAGGGTATGTATAAAACATGACCACAAACGACTCAAATATTAACTGACACATTGTGGCACTATTTACACATTCAGTAAATAATCTATTTTTATACTATTAACTAAATTTAGGCGTAAACATACATAAACAAGTCTTGCAAACATGCATGAACAAGTCCAAAGAGATTTACTGTCGAAATTTATGGTATTAGATCAAACCAAACTTATGAAATAACTTTAGGGGTGTTATTCAATCATCTATTTTAATAGGATTGAAATTCAATATCATTTCAATGTTATTTAGTTAATATTTCTAAATCTGGTGTTTTAGATTTTATATTTGTAAATCATACTTAATAGATTCTATAAAATATGGTGTTATTCAACTAGGATTTCAAATACTTTATTTAATTCTGTTGATCATTATTATTGTTATAAAGTTTGAGGTTAAGAGAGTGTACTCTGTTGATCATTATTAAAAGATTTTTAAGTTTTATTTGTATGGGTTTTTATTGTTTTACAGAGCCGTTAGCTCTTAATGGGCCTAATGTAAGACTTTAAAACGTGTCCCTTATTTACTAAAATTTATACTATTATACAAGAAATTATCTAAATAAATGTGAACTCCTTATAAAACATATCTTTTAGTAAATAAAATAATTTTTTCTCTTGCTTTAAATTTATCCGATCGAAAAGCCGTGTTAGAAATTTAGTAAAACTACGTTAGACTGTATAAGTATAGCCAAATGAGTTATGTAAATTAAATGTAAAAAATTATACAGAGGAAAACAATCGAAAGAAATCAAAATTAACACAGGTTGTGGACCAAATAAGGGAAAGTCTTGTTCTCACATGACACATAAGGAAGGTGGGTGTGTTGTCAATATACAGTTTACCCACCGTATGACACTTAACCTTTCATGCGTAAATAAATAAGTTTTAAAAAATAGCTACTTAACAACATATGTAAATACAACCAAACATTGATGACACTTGTCTCTATTTAGCTTAACTTAGTTAATAATTTATAATTTATTAGCTCACACGCGAAAAAAGTATTTAAAATATCAAAACGCATTCAAAAACATTTTATGAAATTTAAGCACACACAAAAGATATAACCGTTCAGGAATTTTGTGGATTTAAAATAAATTGTTAACGATATATTCTCTCTAGTAGTTTTTCATGATGTTAGATATGTTGATGCCTGGGAAACTGTAACCTCATTTTCAATAAGATGTTCTTATCTAGTTCGTTTCGTGATCGATGTTTCTTCGGTGAGACAAGCATATTTACTACTTCCTCCGTTTCACAAAAAATATTGTTTTGAGATTTTTTTTTGTTTTACAAAAAATGTTGTTTTGTATTTTCAATGCAGATGTTTGGTAATATTTCCAGTTTTGTCCTTACTAATTAAATGTATTGACCAATGAAAATAATTGTGAGTCTATTAATTGAGGGTAAAATAGAAAATTTAATGGTTTTCTTAATATGTGTGAGAAAATCTTAAAAGACACTCTTTATGAAACAGAGAGAGTAATTGTTAAAGAGTCAACAGAAGTGATTTTAATATTTCAATTTGATCAAGAGATTTAGAATATAGGGTAGCCTTGCGATGAACATGCAAAACTACGTATGTTCTGTGAAGCTTATGCTTCTTTGAGCCTTAAATCTAACCTCACTTTCATTCTAATCACTCGTTTGTTAGAACATGCAAGCAAAGCAAATCAAAAGACATCGAGAATTTAACGAGTTCCGGCTTTGAAGTGAGGCTGTACATTTCGCCGGAATTTATATTTGAAATCCACTAGAACAACTTCAAATTCAAGCCACCGTACTTCAATATATAACATCAAGATTTCTCTCACATTCTCTCACTCTTTATTCTAAGAAGAGATTCACACACTTGTGTACACGTGTAGGCATTTTAGGCGAATAAGCCAAACCCTTCGTCCCGAGTAGAGGCTTCCACACACTTTAGTGTAAAAGAGCACTAATTCTTCAAATTTCCACATTTTGCACTCCACCTTGTTCTAGTTTAAACTTGGATTCCAACTCGGGTTTCATGAGCAGTCCTGCTCACTTTCTTCTTAAGTAAACCCACTCAACTTCATATCTCCCAAGTAAACCTTGTTGGCTTCATATATCCTAGATAAACCCATCCAGCTTTCTTTGGAGCCTTAGCTCCATCACTCTTATGTTATCTAGAGCAGCTTCAAAACTTCTTGAAGCTTGCCTACATGAAAAACCTTAGTAAAGATGTATGATGGGTTGTAAGTTGTGGCGATTTCATCTACCTAAACTGTTCCATTGCTGATCAAGTCTCTGATGAAGTGAAACTTGATTGCAATATGCTTGGTCCTTCCATGATGAATATCATTTTTTGCCAGTGCAATTGCACTTTGTGAATCACAATGTATATCCATTTTTTTCTGTTTGTGATCAAACTCATTCATAAAACCTTTTAATCAGACTGCTTCTTTTATGGCTTCTGTCAAAGCCATATACTCAGCCTCTGTAGTTGAGAGAGCCACCACCTTTTGCAGACTTGATTTACAACTGATGACATTACCACCAACTGTAAAAACCGTGCCAGTAAATAAAACTTCTTTTATCATCGTCTATTGCATTGTCTGAATCACAATACCCTCTATCCATGTACTCTCCTTCATTTCTATAACACAATTTTCTCTTTAGAGAGCCATTTACATACATGAGTATCCATTTAATTGGTTGCAAGTGTTCCTTTAGTGGAATACTCATAAACCTACAAACCAACCCAACTACATATGCTAAATATGGATGTGTACCTATCATGAATACATATGACTACCTATTACACTCTGATATGATACAATCCTTGTAAATTCATATTATTGATTAATTTATTCATTTTTAGCCGATCTAAGCTTAAAGTGAACCCCCATTCATGTTGCTACCGGCTTGGCCTGATCTAGATAAAATGTTCCTAGGACCTTGAGAAGATAACCTTCTTGTGAGACAAACAAAGTCCCTCTGTGTTTATACCTAACTATCTCCATTCCTAATATTTGCTTTGCATTCCCTATGCCTTTCATGTCAAACTCCTTGTTCAACATGCTCTTTAAACTGATCACTTGGTTCTTCTCCTTAGAAGTTATGAGGATATTATCCAGATATACTCACCACTTTTTAACCTCTTGAAATAGACATAATAATCAAACTGAATTCTGATGAATCATATTTTTTGCATAAACTCGTGAAACCTATTGTTCCATTGCCTTAAAGACTATTTCAGTCCATAAAAATACCTCTTAAGTAATCATACCTTTATGGATGCTCCTTATCCACATAGCCCTCTAGTTGTTCTATGTTGATAGTTTCCTCCAGATAACCGTGAAAATATGCAGTCTTGACATTCATTTGCTGCAACTCCATTTCAAGATGAACTACCATAGACAAAATAAACCTGGTGGAGACATGCTTGACTACTGGTGAGAAGATTTCCTAGTCAACTCCCTCTTTCTAAGAGTAACTCTTTAAACATGTCGTGTCGTGCTTTGAACCTGGGACCTTCAACTCCATTTATGCCCTCTTTTCTCTTGAACACCCGCTTGCAACCAATTGGATTTTAAACCTTATTCTCAACTAGGACCCATGTCTCATTCTTTTTTAGTGATTCTATTTCTTCATCAGACGCCTTGACCCATTTATCATTTTATGGATCTTGCAAAGCCTCCAGAAAGTTTGCTGGTTCAGGTTTGCCACCATCTTCTGTAACCAGGTAAGCATATCCTGCCACCTCATCCAAGGCCTCTTCATTCATTTCGTAATCCTCCAATCTTGCTGGTAAGATTTGTTGTTTTCTTAGATGATCCCTTGCAAGCTAGTAATTGTCTAGATTTTTAACTGGGTCCCAAGTATCATTATCATCAGTTTCTAATATCTCATCTATTTGTTCTTATTGTTCAGTAGCTCTACTTAGAGTTGCATCCACTATGATCTTGCTACTTCCTACAAAATCAAAACTGGAAAAATTACCAGTAATTAAAGGATATAATGAATTTGAACCTGACTTTGACATGGTTATGATGTCTTTGTACATCACATCCTCCAAAATCACAACATTGCGACTGTTAAAAACAATTTTTCCTCTAGGAACCAGACCCTAAAGCCTTTCACTCCTTCTGGATAGCCTATAAAGATTCCTTTATTTGTTTTAGGATTAGGTTTACCCTCATATGAGTGAATATAGACCATACAGCCAAATCTTCTAAGTCCAGATAGATTTGGCACTACAGAAGTCCACCTTTCCTCCATAATTTCAAAGTCAGTGACTGAAGATGATGACATGTTGATCAGATAGACTGAATTTGATGCTGCTTCAGCCCAAAACTTCTATTATAAACTACTTTCACTCATCATACTATTGACCTTAATCAGGATGGACCTATTAAGCCTTTCTAAAACTTTATTATGTTGTGGTGTGTATGTGCATGTCCTAAGTGTCACATTCCTTCTTTTTTACATAATCCATCAAACTGCTGACTGTAGAGCTCCAATCCATTATTAGTTCTCAGCTTCTTGAATTTTCTGCCATTCTATATTTTTACCTTTTTCTTCCACTTGATAAAAGCATTGAATTCTTCTTCCTTGGTCCTTAAGAAATAGATCCAAACATTTCTAGACTAACCATCTTCAAAAGAAATGAAATATTGACACTTACTAAGGTTTAAAGGAACATTTGACGATCTCAATAAGTCAGGGTGTATGTAGTCTAGATTTTCCTTAGTAACATGCTAAGTTGATCCAAAACTGCTTTTATGCACCTTTCCAATGATGCAATCCTCACAAAACTTTACCTCAAATACACTATTCTTTCCAAAATATCCTTTCTTGCTCAAGACATCCAAGACATTTTGTCCTTAGTGCTCTAATCTGCTATGCAATAACTCCAAGCTAAAGCTCTCGATCCTCCTTTGCTCTCTCTCTTTCTCTCTCTCTCTCCCTCTCTCTCTCTCTCTTTGCTAAAAACTCTTTCTTCTCTAAACACTCGCCTCTCTCCCTCTCTCTCTCTTTGCCTCTCTTCTCGTCCCTTATTTCCCTGCTTCTTCATCTTCTTCAATGGCTACGAAAAACACCACCACCTCTGCCTCGTCTGGTTCAAACAGCTCAGACAAATCGTTCGACATATCACAAATTAAGGCATATGTGCCGATTGTTTTTTACATGAACAAACTTAACTATGACTCTTGGAGAGAGTTATTCGAGACACACTGCCTCAGTTTTGGTGTCCTCGACCACCTCGATGGTACTTATATGCCTATTGCTGCTACTCCAATTTAATGGAAAGAACGTGACAGTATCATCAAGATGTGGATCTATGGTACAATCTCTGAATCCATACTTGACATCGTGCTTAAGAAGAAATTCTCGGCCAAGGAACTATGGTTTGCCCTGGAAATATGTTTCGTGACAACAAAGAGGCACAAGCTCTTGAATTCGAGAACAAGCTTGGCAACAACTCCATTGGCAATCTTTGAGTCCATGAATACTGCCAGCGTGTCAAGACGCTCTCGGACCTACTCTCCAATTTGAATTTTCCTGTCTCTGAACACGCCCTAGTGATGCATATGCTTAACGGGTTAAAGAGAAATTCGACTTTGTTCACAACATAATCAAGTATCGCAGTCTGTTCCCTTTCTTCACCGTTGCTCTATCTATGCTCCTCTCAGAGGATCTCTTCTCAAACAGCTTCCCAAGCCTAACCCGAGTCACAACAAACATGCATATACCCCGATGTCTTGTCTACTCCATCCATAAATCAATTTCGCAGCGCACCAGATCATAAATATGGTAATTGTGGTTGCAGTAATCGTGATTAAGGTCGTGGTGGTTACAACAACCGCGGTAGGGGTCGCCACAACTAAAACAACTGGCAGCCTCAATATTAGCAACAACCATGGAATTTTGTACCACCTCCTCCTGATCACTATCATAAGTTATACGGAGCTCCACTGCCAAACTATCCCACATCACGGCCGTACTCGCGAATGGCTCCTCACCACCAGTCCTATGCGCCACCATCTCAGCAGCAAGGCATCCTCGGTCCAGCACCACCTCGTCCACACGGTAAAGCTCACTTTGCTCAGCAGGCGTCTCCGAGTCACTCTCCTTAGTACCTACCATCCGCCATCACTCATGCATCCAACAGAATGACGCTTTAGGAGCCTCATGATGTTGCTTGGTACATGTACATAGGTGCAACAAACCACATTGCCTCAACTACAGGTAGCCACAGTTCCATTTATAATTTGAGTATTTATCTCTCTATTACTGTTGGCTCTCTATTACTGTTGGCTATGCACCTGTTACATCACGAGGTTCAAGTATTCTTATCTCTCCTACACGTTCTTTTCAGCTTGATGATGTTCTTGGTTGCCCTTCTATTTTTAAAATCCTTGTCTCAGTCTGAAAGTTTGTTACTGATAATTCATGTTCCATTGAGTTTGATCCTTTTGGAATCTGTTTTAGGGACCTACAAACTCGGACCAAGCTTCTCAGGTGCAATAATCATAGACCACTATACTCGGTGTCACCACAACTTTCTTCTCCTTCACTACAACCTCTCACCATCTCTTCTCCTCACTCGTCAATATGGCCCCGTCGCTTTGGTCACCTTAACCATCTTACTTTACAAAACTTTATTTCATCTTAATATATTTCATATAATAAGACTGACTTGACAACCATGTGTCAAACATGTCAACTTGGTAAACACATTCGTCAATGTTTCTTTGATTCTACTTCAGTTGTTTCTGAAACATTTGAAATCATTCACTCGGATCTTTGGACATCTCCTATTATGAGTGGGATTCAATATTATCTTATTTTTCTTGATTATTTCTCTACCTTCGTTTGGGTTTAGCCACTTAATCGAAAGAGTGACACTTTTGGCAAACACTTGCATTTCTCACAATATGTGCATACTCAATTCAACCGCAAGATCAAATCACTCCAATGTGACAATGCTGGAGAGTTCAGAAATTATGCCTTACAAGACAAACTTGCATCCGACAGCACCATAATCTGCTTTTTTGTCCACACACGTCTCAACAAAATGGCCGTATTGAAAGTATGCTTCGTACAATCAATAATTTCATTCGCACGTTGCTCATTCAAGAATCTATGCCGCCTACGTATTGGGTTGAAGCTCTATACACCATAGTCCATCTTCTCAACATTCTTCCCTCTATAGCGATTGACGATCACGTACCCATCATCAAGTTGTTTGGAAAACCGGCTAGCTACAATCATCTTCAGACATTTGGTTGCCCATGTTTCTTAAACCTTCTCCCAAAAATGGCAGACAAGCTTGCACATTGATCAACAGCGTGGGTCTTCTTGGGATAGCCAACAAATCATCGCGGTTATCGTGTATAGATCTCTCCACTCAGAAAATCATCATTTCTCGCCATGTCACTTTCTATGAACTAACTTTCAACTTCTCTTCGTTTATCTCTCCGCCGGAGTCGCTCAATATCACTTCAGTCTCTCTTCCTCTGCCACCAATAAATTGTCCCTTTTCTCACTTCCATTTCTGATAATATTCTCACTCAACAACCTCCTCCGCTTCCGCCTACACTTCCTCAACACCTCCTCTGCGTCCATCCACTCTTCCACCACAACCTCTGTCTACTACCACTTCTCAATCTACTCATCCCATGACTAATCACAACAAAAGTGGTATCTTCAAACCACGAACTCTATTGTGTCTTCACACCGACACAATTTCTCCTTATCCTTCCTCACATGTTCAGGCTGTAAAGATCCCTATTAATGCCATGGATAGGAATATAATGCTCTCATTAAAAAAGGCACGTCGGCTATTGTACCACTACCAAAAACTACTAACATTGTGCGTTCTATGTGGTTATTTAGGCAAACATTTAATGCAGATGGGAGCTTATCTCACTACAAGACCCGACTTGTGGCTAATGGGTGTTCTCAACAGTTGGACATCAATTATGACGAGATGTTTAGTCTTGTTGTAAAGCCAGCCACTATCCGTGCGGTGCTTCATGGCACCTTAGCTCGTGATTGGCCACTCCAACAACTCGACGTCAAGAATGCGTTCTTACACGACACTCTCGATGAAACGGTTTATATGCATTAACCTCCCAGGTTTGTTGATCGCTCCAAATCAAATCATGTGTGTCTCCTTAAACATT
Organism: Crucihimalaya himalaica; assembly: GCA_004349715.1. NCBI lineage: Eukaryota > Viridiplantae > Streptophyta > Magnoliopsida > Brassicales > Brassicaceae > Crucihimalaya > Crucihimalaya himalaica. Next base: position 391,957 of record SMJT01000106.1, on the reverse strand, counting down.
CCCTCTACGCCCTCAAACAAGCCCCCCGCGCATGTTAAAATCGTTTTACCAATTTTGCACGCAGGATTGGGTTTGTCAACAGCACATTGGACCAGTCCCTTTGTGTTCTCTCACGAAAAAGACATGGCCTATGTTCTCCTCTACGTTGATGACACGTTATAACTTCCTCCAGCTCATCTCTACAACAACGCATTGTCGATCGACTCAGCTCTGAATTCGAAATGTCTGATATCTCTTTATCACTTTGTCGACACCTCTATAAGTCGTGATGCCACAAGCCTATTTCTTCACCAACAGAACTACGTCGCATATATCCTTCATCACGTCAACATGGTTCATTATAACCCATGTCTTACTCCTATTGATACGAAGTCCAAGCTTGTTGCGGATGATGGCCCACTTGTCTTGATCCTACGCTCTACAAAAGCTTGGCTGGTGCTCTCCAATATCTTACCGATATTGCTTTTGTCCTTTAACAAATCGGCCTCTTCATGCATGACCCACAAGAGTCTCATTATAATGCCCTTAAACGCATACTCCGATACATCAAAGGTACTATTTCTCATGGCATTTGTCTTCATCACTCCGCTACCTATGATCTACTCGCCTATTCTGATGCTGATTGGGTTGGATGTCCATCACATGGTTCTTTACCTCTGGTTATTGTGTCTACCTTGATGATAACTTGATCTCATGGTCCTCCAAATGACAAGTTATTGTCTCCCGTTCTAGTGTTGAAGCGGTGTATCGTGTTGTTGCCAATGCTGTCTCCGAATCTACTTTGGCTAATTTCATTACTCTTTGAAATGAAGTTGCCTCTCAACTGTGCCACGACCGTTTACAGTGATAACGTCTCTGCTATCTACCTATCTTTAAATCTGGTTCAGCACCAACGCACAAAGTATGTCAAAAACGACATTCACTTTGTAAGTGAACGGGTTGCCATTGATCAGGTCAAGGTTCTTCATGTCCCCTCATCTCAACAGTTTGCTGATTTATCAAGGGATTGCATTCGCCACTTTTTCTTGACCTCCAGTCTACCCTCGGCGACTTTAAACTGGTCGCTATGACTACGGGAGAGTTTAGGATATATGAAAATATTCTTCTTGTATATTCTCTAAATATATTGTTTAGATTCACATTGATTTGATTGTACACCTACATATTGTAACCTCAATATTAATATACGCTCACGGAGCATTCTTATAATATTAAAAAGAACAAGCTATAATCAATTGAAAAGGGAAGGTAATGATAAGGAAAGTATGATGAGGACCTCAAATAAGAACAAGTTGTAATCAATTGAAAAGGGAGGGTATGATGAGGAACTCAAATAAAAACAAGCTATAATCAAAATGTTAAAGACATAAAAGAGAACATCTCAGCCCATTTCGGAATTACGATCTGTCGGAAAACTATCAAAAAATATCTGTAGAACATCCGTTAAAAACGTATGTTGGGATTATATCAAGAATTGATTTTTAAAAACCCATCTATATAACAATTGCGAGAATTCTTTGAAACTCTGTCTGTAAACACCATCAAAAAACTGTCGATAATTTTTTAGTAGGATTTAGCCTATCGGATTTCAATTTGGGACAAAATATAACTGATGGACTAAATCCATTGGAAATAGTATTTTCTGACAGATTCCCAACGGTTTTTTCATAGTTGTTTGATCTCACAGTACGGCCGAATCCTTAACGTCAAAATTGTGAAGATGAGAACTTGATGTTCATGGTAACTAATCTAAACTCAAGTCAAGCAAATGTGAACTAGAGTTCATATAAATTAACTATTGGTTGAATTAAGCTTTTGGGGACCACAAGGAGAGGCTTTTGTCTTGCTGGCTAAGAAGGACAATTTGTCAACTTGTGAATTCAAGAGCATTTGCCCAATGCACTAGGGTTAAAGTTGTGTCCATATATATAGTGATATGAAGACATGAGAAAAAAAAAGAGCCACAAGCAAGAGAGTGCAAAGGAGAACAATGTAGCTTGAAGGATGAGAGAAAACATGTAAAAGTGTAAGCTTTATAAGGGTGTTTTCTAGGGTAGAACAAGAGTGTTAAATAGAGTGAGTTCTTGAGAGTGAATCACTTGTATCTCTTGTAATCACCTTCATCTTCTTCATAGTGGAAATGTGGATCGAAAGATCCTAACCGGATGTAGCGGTTCGTTAATACCGTGAACCGGGTGAACAAATGCTTGTGTGTTCCTCTTCTTCTTCCCTCTTCCTCTGTTTTATCTTGTCTTTCTCTACATATCGTTCATGCTCTATTTCATGATTTGGTGTTGGTGACAAAGAGCTTAGAAGCTGAGCCTTTGAGAGGTGATAAAACCTCAACAATTAGTATCAGAGCACAGGTTAGTGCTGAAAGACTCAAGCTATATCCAGAATCCTCAAGTTCCTAAGAAAGATTCAAGCTTTACAAGAAAAGTGTAAGCTTTGTCAAAAAGGTCACACCTTTATCAAGCAATGGCTTCATGAAGTGCAACTCTAGAGAAGAACGATGGTTTGGAGATTATATCTCATGGAAGACGGAGTTTCTTGCCCATCTAGAAGACCTAGATCTGCTGGAAGTTTTGAGAGAAAACGATAGAGACAAACAAGGATTCAACAAAAAAAATTGGGTTTGTCAGAGGAAGCTTGTGTCGCGAGCTCTAGTGACTTGTAGAGAGTTCGAAGACAGAGACGACGCATAGATTCTCGCCGGAGAAGGCTGAGATTCTGGCGGAGTAGTTGAAATTCCGGTGATGTTGTGAAAGTGAAGACGACGTCGAGATAACCAGAACGAGCCGGAGAAGAAGAAGCTTCGGATTTCACTATCGAGGAAGAGACGTAGTGAGAAAGAATCATGGAGGCTTGCTGGCTTGGTGACGAAACAGTCACCGGAAAAACGGGGGACGTTGGCCGGAGAAACTCATGACAGATGTACGACGATGAAGAGAAGAAAAGTCATGTCACGACAAATTCTTTTCTTCTACTGGGCCAAGATGGTCCTACTCTCTCATTAATAAAATTTTAATGGGCCAAAAATTCCTTAATGTCCAAAAGTAGAAAGGAGAAGGCACGTGTTATTTTGTGATCCTTTCTTTTGATGCTTCTCTTTTGTTGAAGCGATTGAGGTTGAAGCTAAGAGACAGTCACGAGGTGAGCCATCTCCAAATCGTAAATTGTGGTTTTATGGCTGGAGCAGTTTGTTGCGATGGTGAAATCGAATATGGACCAATTGCCTGAAACCATATCGAGATTCTCGTTGTCAGAGGAAGTGACGATTTAAGCAGAACATTCTCGGGAGAAAAAAAAAAGGGAGCTCCAATTAGCGAAGTGAACGTGAAGGCTGGAGCTTAAATTAGAATTTTGAAGCTGAAGATATTCCGGTAATTCTAATGTTTCTAATTTTCTGTAAAGAAATTGGAGGTTGCGAGTAAAGAACAACGACAGTCACAAGTATGTGTCTTTGTTTACTCTTGATTGGAAAGGAAGGGAGATAGTAAAATCATCGGGTGAAGTCTGATTAAGATCCTCAAAATGTGTAAGTCGGATTTCTTTGACTACAATCGTCGGATCATAGTCATTCTTCTTTCTCAAGACTCAAAATTTGGAAGCTTCAAGTCTTGTTCCACTGTTATGGCAAGAGGTTGAAAAGATTCAGTATTGGGTTTTATGCTGGCCTTTTCTTGGTGTGTGAATCAGGTTGGTATAATCTTTTACAGTTGGTGTTCAATTGATGTTGAATTCACAGCCTCGGAAACTCTAAAATTTTAAGGGACTAAGGGACGCCTTAGAAGCTTGAATTTTATGAGTATTGGGCTGTGGGGTATTGGTAAAAGGATTTTCTGGATACAAATTATAAAAGGACAAGACTTCAGTGATTGGGTTGAGTTTTGAAGAGGATTTGATGTGTGGTTCTATCTCAGTGTTAAGGGTAAGAATTCTATGAATCTAAGTGTCTACAGTTGGTAGATTGTCAGACAAAACAACTACCAGGTTGTGTTAGCGGATATTAAACAAGTTTGCTGAGTCTGTAGCAGTTGTTGAGAGTCTCTGAATTACATTTTTTTGGTGTAAGCCTAGGTGTGAGCTGACAAGTGTTATAGTTCTTTTTCCAAGAACATAAACTTGTGAATAGATGGCAGCAGCAGAGACTCATAGTTTCTACAGATTTGTGTTTGAGATAACACATGGTGATTCTGTTGGATTGAATCTAAGCACTACAAGAAAACACAGGGGAAACCGACGGGCAAACCGACGGCACCGCAATCCGTCGGTAAAAACCGACGGATTACTGACGGCAAACCGACGGCAACGTGGTCGTCGGTACCCGTCGGTAATTCGTTAGTAAAAACCGACAGATTGTAACCCGTCGGTTAAATAAAAAAAAACCGACGGACACCGACAAAAACCGACGAACACCAACAAAAACCGACGGTAATCTTGCCCGTCGGTAAAAAAGTAAGTAAACCGACAGAAAACCGACGGGTTTCAAATTGAACACCGACATAAACCGACGATCACCGACATAAACCAACGATCACCGACATAAACTGACGGTCACCGTGTCGTCGGTCAGTAAACCGACGGAAAACCGACGGACACGCGCATTATATATATGAAACCACGCTCATTTTCTCCAACATCGATCAATCTCATTCCTCTTATATTGCAAAAAAATTCCAAAAAAAAATCAAAGTCATGTCTTCAAATTATTTTCGATCGTGGATGGACGAGCCAATGATGGATCCGGAGTCGAACTTATTAAAAGATGATTATGCACGAGGTGTAGTGGAATTCATGGAATTGGCATGTAAGCAACCATCCGCGCAACAAACCCGTAAATTGAAATGTCCATGTTCTGTATGCCACAATTCGCGTAATGTTAGGATTGATTTAGTATGGAATCACTTGTATCGCTACGGATTTACTCCTGGTTATAAGGTTTGGTATTTCCATGGGGAACTACCTGCTTCTAGTAGTTCTAGAGAACCTTATATTGCGGATAGGGTAGAGGAACATAGAACGGAAGTAGATTATGGTGTTGGTACTGTTCAAATGGTTAATGATGCGTATAGAGAAAATATAGCGCAAGAGGCGGGACCTTCTTTAGAAAGGGCAGAAGAACCAAATTTAGAAGCCCGACAATTTTTTGATATGTTAGATGCAGCAAAACAATCTCTATACAGTGGATGCAGAGACGGTCACTCACCTTTATCTTCTGCTAGTCGATTGATGACCATAAAGACGGATTTTAATTTGGCAGAAGATTGTGTAGATGCGATAGCCGATTTTGTTAAAGATATTTTGCCTGAGGGTAATCTGTTTCCGGCATCATATTACGAGATTCAAAAATTAGTTGCTGGTCTTGGTTTACCATATCAGACGATTGATGTTTGCATCGACAACTGTATGATATATTGGAGAGAGGATGAAAACCGCATACGGTGTAAATGGTGTAGGAAACCAAGATTTCAAGAAACTAGTGGGCGAGTTCGGGTACCATATAAGAGGATGTGGTAATGGTGTTTGTATTATTTTAGTTTGTTCGGGATGGTGTGCATTCCTCATCATTTAAAGTTGATGGAGTATACGCACACCAACCGACAAACTAACGAAATTCAGGACGGTTGTGGCGAGGGAAGTGGTTCGGGACTTCGTCGAAGAGAGTTGAAGAAACCGCGATGTCTCAAGGATCAAACTCTATTGATCTCTCTCCGGATGTGATCAACCAAATCTTTCTTGAGAGTACGTAACTCGTTAATTTAATTTTAATTTCTGATTTATTTCTTATTTTCTTAATTACTAATTATTGTTTTAAATTGCAGGAAACTCCGAAGACCAAGGGTCGTGTCTTTGGGTTAGGAAAATCTAACCCAAAGGAGTTAGATCCCTTGCCTCGGTCTTCGTCATCC